>JAHPZR010041839.1:0-37644 GCA_019787425.1 Platygyra sinensis | reverse complement strand
ATGCTATCTGTAGAAAACGATTTCAATATTGCTATGCAACTACTTTTTGACACGAAAATACACATCATTATTTTGTTTCACTATTAGAAAAAAAGTCTTCGAGTGAAAAATAGTCTGATTTCAATCTAAAACCTTCCAGTGACCTAAAAAGTCACTAGAAAGAAAGCTTCTTCGTTTCTTTACCAGATCAAGTGCAAGTGGGTTCTGTTTTTATTAATTTGCTCGAAAATTAACTTCATGGGTGCGCTATGTCCGCAGTATAAAATAATATTTATTAACAATTAATTAGTACAGGATGAACTTTGTATAGGCACTGCACTTACATAGATTACGAAGGCCGTGCGTGACGAATTAAAGATCGATTGTCTACGTACTTTGAAGTTCATCAGGTCTCCACATAATTCACCTTTACATTATTTATTTTTTTGCTATACTTTGCAGAAGACAGGCACGCTATTGAAATGTGACTTTATGGTTAAAAATCGACCTAACCCTCAGAGCATAGTGGCTAAAAAAAACATATTTTAAGAAACACGAGTGCTAGATGTCAAAGTTTTAGATTACCCATTTCCGGTTGCGATAGCATAAAAGAAAGGGTTACAAAAGGAAAACAAAGAGCAGCGATAGCTTATTCAAATGAGTGGTACAAACACCCGGGTACAAACATGGTTTCGCTCTCTGAGCTCAGCGTAAACCAAGCGTTAGATTGGCGATGTATACCGCTCTTCTGAATCGCTTGGCAGTTCGTAATCGACATATCATAGTTTGAATTGGATGGGATGCTTAGATTTCCTTAAATTTAAGAAAGAATATCAGAATGCCGGTCATTTAGTGATTTGCAGAGGGTCGTACAGGGTTTCCGTGAAACGTGAGTTTAGGAAATCATTCTTCGTGACTCGTGAACTGAACTTTTTGCGCGACCTGTGAAGAACCTGAATTTTTAACCGATATTCGTGATTTTACCCACTCCATTCTTTAGACGCAAGTCCTTCGAATGGTTAGAGCCTTCTATGCAGAGTAACTTAGGTCGGTGCGATTTGCAATATGTAGCCATTCCCGATTTTGCTTTGTTGAAACACTGCAGCCTTAACACACTTGAGTGTTTCTAGTGTAGGAACAGGTTATTAAAAAGAGCATCTTACTTTCTTATTTTCGTGACTCGGGAAAACGAATTTATTTATCCGTCGGATCCGTGGTCCTCTATTTTTTTTCCGTTCGTGAATCGTGCCAGAGGGGGACCCCCCCCCCACCCCCCCTCTCTCTCTTCCCTGCATGACCGACTGACGGTCATTTAGCCACAGCGTACAATTAAATTCTAAGCTAACGCTATTTGGAAAATTCCGGATTCTTTTGGCAGCAATATAGCGGACCTAGACATAACATGAAAAAATTTAATATAATGCGCAGGCTGTAGATGCAACCTACAGAGGCAAGCGTTTTTTTAGAGCTGCTTCTACTGACAACTACAGTGTATCACAACTACTTAGCAATCATATCGGCCCCTATGCTGGTCTCTGAAATTATACAGCCATAAACTAAGTAAGTAAAGTTTACTAAGTTAAGCCATGAACAAGAAGAAAATCAGTTTTTATACACAAAATTCATTGCATTGATATCTAATTAGAAGCTTACATAAACTTGACTAACCCCGTACTGAAGATCCTCCTTCATCGTCCGAACTTTCTAAAGGAAAACGACCAGTATCCTCGTCTCCGTCTTGGCCAGACGTATCTAACGGTCTGTCTTCTTCATTTTCGCTGAAATGCTGCAGTGCATGGCAGTGACTCGAAAATTTCGCTTGTCTTTTAAAGGACTGGTTTCGCCGCGTTCACTGATTTGCTCAAATAATTCGCTTGTCGGAGGGCTATCAAAGTTCTTTCCATCTTTTTTTTATTTTCGTCCTCCCCCGTGAGTTCAGCATCGGAAGCCTTAAACAAGGTATGGCTACTGCTCGATATCAAATCAGCACATTAGATTAGATAGACTACGTGGCCTTTTCTCTCTTCATGCCCTCAGTTAAACCATTGCAACTTGGCTTTCTCTTGGTTTCCTTACTTTCAGCGAAAGATATATCGTGTAAGTCTTGTCTCTGAATCACTAAGAAATCGGAATGTCATATATTCTTCTACCTTGTAAAATAATATAATTGGAACTGAGACCGACGTTTCTCGCGTGTTCTACATAACTTGTGGTACCGGTAATTTCCCTTTGGTCAGTCTTAAAATATCGGTATGTCAACGACGATATGATAACTTAAACCGCAAGTCACGTTTCCCGTTTTTACTAATGGTCCCTTTGTTTGGCATACATTCGGCAATACAATAGTTCTCTATTGCAATATGATCGATAATGGGAATTCTGTTGTGCTGCACATTATTGAGTTAACCTCTAGTCCGTTCATTCTACTAAAAACAATTTACAGTCTACTATAATGTCAGCAACCCGGCGGAGTTTAGGTCCATCTGAAATAAAATGGTGTCTTGTACGAGAAGAGGATGCGAAAGTGTTCATTTTCAAGAACAACAAACAACTGAAGAATAGAGAAGGCCAGGATTTCGGAGAAGTTTCTAACATCTCTATCTCTCGCGTGAACAGACTTCAGTGACCAAAAGTTGAAGGTAATTTTTTAAACATCGTTTCTTTAGTCAGTTCACCTTTGGGATTAATAACTTGTTACCACAAGCATGCTATTATGTTTCAGCTCTTTGCAATTATTATAATGAATTCAACTAAGCGTCTAAATTTTAATTTAAGTCAAGTGAGCATTTGGGCATAGGCGGCTTTCCATCTAAATTGTAAATGATCTGAATTCTTGCTCTTCTAGGTTAAATGCGCCCCTCGGCTAAACAGTCAGCGTGAACCACTTTTCCGAACTGGTATGGAAAAAGAGCGTTTCACCGGATTCGACAGAACTACAGAGCTCACGGCAACAAATTCCCAAGACCTCTCGGCTGATCAGGACTGCATCGCTGTTTGCCAGGTCATTTCCACAGGAAAAGATGGCCTAGAAAAAACACGACAAAACGGGTAGGTCCAATGACTGAAGAGGTAAGCCCGCCTGTTCCAGAAAAAAAGACTAAGGCGGAAAAGAAAATTGATAAGGAGGCCAGCTGCCCTGACGTTACATTTTTGCAGGAAGTGAAGAAGCACGAACTGCTTAGTAAGTTTTATTATTTTTACTGAGAATAGATCACGGATTGGAGGATCAATGGAGGAAATCATCGACGAGAGGTGATGTCGCGAATAATCACAACTTCCCAGGATGCTAAAACTAAAGACCTGTACAAGTTCGTCTAGGTGCAAATTTGTGCTGGCGCGGTGAGTTTTTTTAAAGATTGAACCCAGAATTTAAGTATTCTTGAACATTCCGGAAATAGAGTGAAACCAAGTGCATTGTATGCAGAAAACTTGAACACGCACCGTCAAACGTGAATTTGCATGCTTGTTGCTCAAGCTGCTTGCTCTTAGCAGAAACCGAAATTAAAACAACGTATACATTTCCCATGATTGTAAAGAGCATTAATTGATCAGTTTAGAACTCGTGTAAACCTGAATTGTCTTCTCACACAATCACGATAGATTGAAACAATTAAACCCGCCGTCAGAAAATTGTAATCGATGAAAGAAGGGCCTATTCTTGGGCCAACACGTTCAGTTATGCGTACAGATTACACGAGTTTTAATCGTGTACTCTGCCTCTCAACTGAGTCTTTAGTCACTGGTAGTTTCGTTATCAGTGTATCAAGTCCCTTCGGGCAGGCTCCACCCGTCCACATGTGCGGTTTGTATACGGTTACCGGCACAACACTTTTGTATGAGATATAACGTTCGCAGATGCGAGAGACTCTCCTTTCATTTTCTTGCGAATTGATCTTTTTATCATGCCCCAATGAATGAGATTTACAAGATGATCTGAGTTTGCGGACCGCAACGATTATATAAACTGCAGATTCGCGCCAAGCTGTCCATATCAAGATAAGGATATGTCATACTGGGGTATGATCATACACGTGGACCTACCCGATAGGACTTGACACAACAAGAAGACGTCTTATTAATAAGCAGGCAGAAAACAAGCCCGTCAATCTTAAGTTATTCTTTCCATTTTAATAATGTATAGAGGACCCGATTGGTTATCTACTATAGGAACTCAGAGTTTGAAATAACTGTATTTTCAGAAATTATCACGTTTAGGATCGCTGCGCATTTCAGCTAGAAGTTGTTATTGTTACTCGCTCGTTAGCGATTAGTGATTTATTTATCGAAATAATGATAAATGAGAAAAAAAAAGTTTTGACCAGTTAAATGTTTGTGCGTGAAACGTTTGAACTCGTATCACGGCTCAATTGTAATCCACTGAGAAGCTAAGATACCGATAATAAAATTGCCAAACTTAAATCTTTGTCCTTTCATTTCTTATGATACACAGTAAATTTTTTTTAGTGCAGAAAGCTTCCGTTGTAAATAACTCCCAGCATTTAGCCTTGGTTGTTTAAATATCGAAGGAAAAATCCACTGGGCGACGCGGTACGTGTTGGTGGAAATTTTCGCGACGATGATATTTGCTTTTGCAATCAAAACGTCAGTGAAACTTTTTATTGATATTTTCCATTTGTTTGCAAAATGTCGATGGAAATTTCCATCGACATTTTTTAATAATTTGAAGATGATGGAAATTTCCATCTACATTTTGCTTCTATCAGTAAATCAGATTCGAATTTGCAAGGTTTTCAGTCAAATATTTCGGTTAATAAATTTCCAAAAAATGAACAGTTTTTACTTAAACGCTTTACTTTTGGTAAAAATATAGTCTTTTAAGGGTTTTTTGACAATACCATGGGAGAGACTGTCAAAATTTGCGTTAAGTTAACAGATTTTACTCATATATGTCACAGTGTGGTAAAATTGAACACAACTAGAGCAAAATTCGCAATGCGAAAACACAAAAATAGGAATTTGGTCAAAAATAAACTAAAAACAGCAATATTTGACAGATTTCCGCTATTTTAGAATATCACCTTTGGTTTTAGAACGTGTTCTACTTTTTGTTTGTATCTTGTTAGATGTTTGATAGCTACGTTCAGATGTGCTATAAATGTTACTGCATCATTTTTTCAACATTTTCCTTAAAGTTCAAGTGCAAAATTTGTGTCAGAAAACGGTAATTCATAATTTTAAAAATCAAGTTTTGGTCACGTGACCAGCTACGGACTTTCTCATTTAAGCAAATCACTATTATTTTGTTTAAGAGATGACCCACTAATAGTTGTTTCGAAGGAAAATCACGTAACTTTCATTTTTATAAAAACGATGTCACATGACCTCTTAGTGCAAGTGGCCTATCAGGTTAACACGTTAGCGCCTTAGGGCTGAATGGGTTAGTACTTTAGTGGACGACACCATCCCTAAACCACCCCAATAGTACACTCTGCACTAAAAATTACAACTTAAAAAATAATCGGTTAAAGTGATTTCAGGTTTGAGTGGAAATCAATTTAGGACTTAAGATCATGTCAGTGTCGATTATTTTGGGTGCTGTAAAGCACCAGCCTGTTAATCTACTACGGGTGTAGGTTCTGAAAAGGATTAACTCTTATCGAGACATACTTACCTGTTCCATCACGAGGTACAACATCCAGTTCTACAAGCTGTGATTCCACGCTATGCCTGGAATCTTTACAAATAGCAACACACTTATACCAGCCAAAGTCGAGCAATGAAATACATCTAAGGACAAGTGTGCCCTCATCTTTTACTGGTAACCCTTTGCCATCTTTAAACCACTGATAGGTCAGTTTGCTGTTTCCTCGAGCTTTGCACTTAAACACCAGCTCCACTTTCGAGCCTTCTTTCACACTCTGTGATGACGGTTCCTCTATTATTCTTATTGGCTCTGCAACAAGTTAATAAACAAAAAGATCGGAGGTTTCTATCGCGTGATAGTTGAAAAGAGTACAGCTGCCCTGGAGCTGAGCAACCTGTAGCTTGTTCACGTCCAGACGGACGCTATTTTGAACTATTTTTCTTTCCTCCTCAGATTTCAAAATAGCAGGCAACATAGACTTCATATGAGCCTAGAGGCCTATCAGGTCACGATCAGCGCTTACATCTGGATGCAGTAGCATAAAATGACTAAAAACTGAGAAAAACATTCCAGGCCTAGCAGTCTTTCTTGATTTTGAAAAAGCTTTCGATTCTATCGAATGGTGCTACCTTCAAAAATGCCTTGAAGCTTTTAACTTTGGTCCTCAATTACGACAATGGATCACACTCTTGTATAATAACATATCATGACAAGTTGTGTTTTAAACAATGGCTTTGCCACCAAACATTTCAAACTAAGCAGAGGTGTCAGGCAGGGTTGCCCACTTTCTGGGATCCTTTTTAGTATCGTATTGTCAAGTACATTAAAAACCCGCGTATAAGAACCTGGGTTTTAAGAGCCTGTTGGGGGGGGGGGGGGGGGGGAGGGGGGGCAGGTGTGGGATAAAGGAAAACAACATAATTTATATAAGCCAGCTTCACACCTCAAAAATGTCATGTTTCGTAAAGTTTAAAGCTTATTTTTCTACCAAAGAGGTTTTCAGACAACCCTGGCCAGAACTCTTGGGACAAAGAGGCAATAAACCCGTAAATATGACGTATTTCCCCCCTCCCCCCTTCCCCCCATACAATGTTGATGTCAGGCGTTCAGTCATTTTCGGTAGACTCAACATTGCTTGGGGGAAGGGGGGGACAAAAGAAATAGTTTACTAACAACATTGCCAACCTTTTTTTAAGAGGTGGATTCAGAGTTAAGAGGTGGATTCAGAGTTTATTTAACAAAGTTTCATAACTGTCCCATAATGTTTTGACCAGGGTTGTAGGTTCTTATCAGTGGGGTTGCTGTAAAATTGTACAGGTAGAAACTGCTGAATTAAGATCATGAACTATTTAAAAGTAACTTGACATAACTTTTTTCTTTCAAGCTTAAGTAACATTTTGTATGTCTATTGTGTTTGCCATTCAAATAATTCCCCAAGTACTCTATTACAGTATCATCAAAGAAAGCTTTCTGACCATCTCCAACTGCTTTGTGGTACAAATAAATGATTTATACTGTATAATGAGATGATATTTACAATATATATAGCATATTCAGATGAAATTCATATGAAATTATAAGAACCTATTTTAAGAACCTTGGTAGCCTAAATTTGCATTAAGTACCATTTATATAAGAACCTATTTAGGCTAAATTGAAAAAATCCAGGTTCTTATACGCGGATTTTTACTGTAGTGCATGTATAAGTAGTATAATTAGCAAGTATGTTGTAAGCGTAAAGGTTAGTGTAATATTAGTGGTGTAAGTACTGTAAGTGTTGGAATTGTAAATAAAGTTGCATAGTTAAAAAAGATAATAAAATAAAATGACTGCTAGTCCATCGTATAAATGGGTACTTTGCCAGTACCCATTTAAACACCTGAGTCGAGAGAGGTTCACTGTGAGAGCAAAGTATCTTGCACAAGAACAGAAAACAATTTCCCCAGCCAGTTCTCAAACCTACTACGGGCGACAAGTGTTGACACACTTGGCAGGAAAAGTCGATTTTCGAGCCTCTTAGAAACATTTCCCCCTTCGTCCCAAACAGCACAAACCACAGCATTGAACTGGGGGACCGAGGTGTCAGAAAATTAATGCTACATGCAAATAAGAGGGTGCTAATGGGGTTAAAAGTTAACTGATTATTGGTCCCATAAATAGTAGTTAACTGACATTTGGCCCAAAAGTTAGTAGTTAACTGATAAATGAAAAGTTAACAGTTAAGTGACATTCTATTATTATACTGAATACGATTGTTGTTGTTAATAAAAGGAACAAAGTTTTTTTTTTCCTGGCAGCGAAGCTATTTCGTGACATTTATCTGTCCTGCTGCATGCGTGACCCAGTGACATATTTACTGAATTAGGCGAATTACCTGTTCATTCCCCTGCGTGACCCAGTTACATCGTACCAGAGAAAAATGCGGTGACTGTTATCAGATTGGATCTGGCCAAGAAGAAAATTCTGATGGTTCAGGGAAATCAGCATCTTTCGTCCAACTGACGTACATGGAATTTGTTTCTAACGAGAAATCACTTTTGTAACTGATCTTGCAGGGGGAACTATTGAGCTCGTAACCGGCCTTTTAAAAACAGTTACATTTCTTAAAAACCGTGGATTTCGGAAGATACTTCAATTTGTCAAGAGAAAAAAATGGTCCAGAAGGTACAGTTTCCAAGAAAACCCAAGATTCTCTCACCATGTTACGTTAAGAAGTGAACAGACTGATTGATAATATCAATTCTTTAAATCCTTTGTTCATTGACAAGATGAGCTTTTGGCACTTCTAACAACGCATTGGAAAACCTACACGTGGTTTCACACTTTGAGCACGAAACTTTCCGTACTTTAAGCTACGCCCAAGACTTTGGAACAATAGTGAAGGATTCTCTCCAAACAATTACGACGTGGGCTGCAAAGTATTTCACTCATGACAAGTCCTATTATCCCTTTCCTGATACTTTCATGTCTTTGTTAGCAGTGTCAACCATGGCTCTTCCAGCGGTGCAAACAATGGCAAAAGAAGATGAAGTCGTGATGAAGGACTGGATGGAGAACTTTCGACCTGATCGACAACTAACTGTAGGAAGCGAAACAACTAAATATAAAGCTGGATTTTTACCACCAGCTCTCTACTCTCAGCCCAAGCAAACAGAACATTCGGAGTTTAGTACGGTGCCAACAACTCCTGATGACTCATCAACGCCTAGTCCTGTCACTGAAACTACTGAGCAGTCAGGTCATTCCCCTGGCATCGATGAGCCGCAAGCAGTCAGTTTAACTTTCGTAAATGACCTTGATGTCCCTGAAGTGCAGATACAGGACATACGGCAACAAAATGAGTACGAGACCGATTCAGACACGGAAAGAGATGATGAAGTTGAGTTTGAAGTAGTGAACAAGACATGCATGAACAGGTCGGGAAGAGTAGTACGTGCATTTGTACCTCTGAACTTATGAGGTCAGCATTATTTGATGGGCATATTTGAACTGCACTTACAGCGAAAATTAGTTGATAGCTATCACTTTCCCTCGGTTAGATATATGACATAATTTCCTTCCGCGCTGTCTGTTCTTATAACTCACACTAGGGGTGAAGGTAATGTAAATTCATATGATTTATACCTTGGTTTTAGTATAAGTCCGACCCCCAAAACTGATTGGCGTGTTGAAGTAAAGAAAATTCAGGTTATGATGCAATGTTCTTCGCTATAAAATGGAAGTTAATAGTTAATTAACTAGAATTAGTAGTTAGCTGACAATTGGCCAAAAAATTAGTAGTTAACTGATAACTAGGTACCCCCATTAGCACCCTCCAATAAAATAGAACTTAAGGACGTTCGTGCGAAAATTTTCAAACATTGATTTTTTTCCTAAAAATTTTACAATTGAAAAATGATGAGTTTCAGAAATATAAAAGAATGGGGGGGGGGGGGGGGGGGAGTTTGGAGGGAACATGCCCGGAAGAACATCTCAATCACAGTAAATCGGGCTTCGTTAGCAAAGAAGGCTACAGTGGCTGCAAGTCCCAAAATATTGCAATTAGAGCTTTGAAAGGAAATTTTCTCTGCCAAATATGGTGGACCTATTAACAAAATTTCGTCAACGTAACTGGTGGGGTTCCTCAAAGAACAAGTTCGCATTTAGCGACAACATTTTAACGCACCTTGCAGCCGCATGATGGCAGGATTCGATGTCTCGCGGACACGGAAATCGTGAACTTTTTTCACCTTCCCAAATTGATTTTTTTGTTCATTTTTAAACAATGTGTAGATAATTGTAAATAAAACCTGTTTCTGAAGAGAAACGTAGGGGTCACCGAACGTCAAAGATCGTTAAATCCAAGCAAAGCTGTATCAATAGCCATCTTCCCTGTCATTGTTCATTTTAGTACTTAGCGCTTGCTCGATGCATGACGTTGCATGTGAATTTGCGTGCGCAGTAAGGATGCACAGAAACAATAAGCGCGAACGTCCTTAAATACTGAAAAGCGTCATTCTCTAAAAGTGTCTCAATTACTTTTGTCGCCCATTGTAGATCACTTTAGCTGGAGTTAAGAGCACGAACCATGAGACCACTGCACCTCCCTTAAAATAGCAAGGCCTAACTGCAGATAAGATACCGACAGCACATACAACTGTACTGACCCTCACTGGTGTGAGAATCGAGGCTTATTTACGACTTAGGGGTCCCATGAGGAGAAACTTGAGGAGTTTCCGGATTGGATGAAGCAAAGCCGAGATTGATACGTCCATCAACTCAGTGCAGATTGCTGAGGTGTAGAAACAGTGGTAGGTGAGAGTAATACTGCATCACGAGGAGCCAATGTTCTCACATATTATATACAGGTATATTATATACAGCTAGTCTGGCACATTTACAAACAATAACACAAGTGCGGTATTCAGCTTTAATCGAAAGCTGTACTTTTATGTAATATATGTATTTCTTACCATGGATCTCCTCTGCCAATTCCTGTAAAAGGAAAAATTGTAGATGAGACTTTGAGACTCACGGATTTAACGTTAAATCCATGTGCCCCAAAATTAAACATTGTACGGTCTCGGCGTTACACAGGATTTTAATTACATCCTGTAGGTTATGTTTTTGTGGGTGCTTTTGCCCTTTACATCTTGTTGGATGTGATTTGTAATATAGCCATTAGCCATAAAATAACTTCCAAATCTATCTTGTTAAAACTCCTTGACGAAGTCTCTATGTTCAAACAAAACCGATAGGAGGAAATAAATAAAAGAAATTGACAAGATCTACGGTGTGCTGCTCAAAATATAGTAAAACATCTACACTTGATCTGTCTCAGTGGACAAAGAAAGATCATTTCATTTAAGAAAAAGCACCTCTTGTTTTATTTCATGCACTGCTTTGCCCCCTATATGCCTGACTAGCCCAAAATGGAACAAAATTCTAAAATTTTTCTGTTTAGGGAAAACACATGAAACTTAATGCAAAAGAATGGAACATATATAACCTAATCAATTCGTTCAGTTCTCTCTCAGTTCAATTCAATGTAGTTTATGTCACTTGTATACCCAAGTCACCAATATGTCATCAGGTCCGTTAGTAAGTAAGTAATACAAGTAAGTGAGATCGTGCGCGACTTTTAGGAATCGTTCGAAACAAGGAATCTCACAAAATTACACCGAAAACAACTCGAGATTTAATAGTTGATTTTGTACTTTACGCGTTAAAGTCAAAATAACTCCTTTTCTACAGCTTAGAATTATTATCCTGTTATTCAATATCACATTTCGTGTGAAACAGCTTCGAGTTTAGCGTCGAGTTAGCAGAAACATGGCTCTACAAACCCGGGTACCAACATTCTCGTCCCCAGAGGCCGCACTCCTTTTGGTCAGCACCAAGAACACCTCTGGGGTGGTCCAGCACTGGAAGTCCACGATTCACGCACTTTCCGTCGAATCTGACTGAGAACTGAATGACAATACGAAACGAATACTCCGTGCATGCTCAGGAAATCGGGTCCAGCCAGGGGCCGCGATACTTGGTGCTGACCAAAACGAGCGCGACCTCTGGGAATGAGAATGAGGTACGAGTCTCAACGATGTATCGCCGCTTTCCGTTACGTAGCCTGTAAAACAGGCGTAAGTTTTTACGTATTTTAGGCCAGTAGTTATGTATGTTGGGAATTAGTCGGATTACTGGGTTCCCCTTGAGTTCCATGTGGGTTCCTTTTGGATTCCCTCGCAAAAGTGGGTTCCGTTTATTAATTTGCACAACGGTCGAGTCAATGACGTCACCTATTATGATAACTTAGGGAAAAAAAGGGGTTCCTCCATACTAATGAAGTGTCTATTCAGTGTCTAGCTAACTAGGCTAAAATGGGTTCCTCCATACTAATAAGCGTCTTTTTAGTACAATAAAAACGATACACCTGTTCAGACTTGCCCGCAGGGCCGTAGCTAGCATGAGGCAAGACGAGGCAATTGCCTCGTCTTGATTTTGCCCTTGTTTTGAAGAAATGTTTAATTGAGGAAATAATCCCTGGAAAAAATTGGATTGGTTAAGATAAAACCAGCTAAAATAAGGTGGATGAATTGAGAGGAGAAGCATTTTAATGAGGTTAATAGCCGACGTTCGATATATCAATATTCTGACATGGCTCCGAGCCTTTCAGGTCAGTCTTTTATATTTGGTGTTGTTTTCTCTGTCTCTAAGTCTCCTTGGGAATTGAGAGACAAAAGAAACTTGAAAAATTTGCAATTTTGACCTGAAAGCCTCGGAGCCATGCTTGAATATTAATTAATACATCGAACGTGGCCTTTCATGTGAGCTGTGAGTAGCGGTTTTTTTTTAAAGATTAAAGGTTACAAGTTGCACTTGTTTGATGAAACTGTTCTAGCAAAAATAATTTATGTCTTTGAGTGAGCAATTCTAGAATAGCGATTCGTTTATCTATGTAAATGGAATATTTTTTTTTCCAACAGCTACTGCGTTGGAAGTTGAAGAACAGACACTCCGTTGCTGAGCAAATCCAAAGCTCGCAACAAGCAGTGAGCCATTGCAATGAAGAATTCTATCCAAACATATCGAACATTTTGCAGCTTCTGCAGCTTCTGCGCGAGCGTTCCTTCAGCTAACTGATCCCAAAAAAGCATGGCTAAAGCGAGGCTGAACGGGCTTGTTTTAGCGCACATTTACAAACCAACGGAAATTAACAACAGTTCTGTTTTAAGAGATGATATGCCTTAGCTTACAGTAAAGATTAAACGACGGCAAAAAGCTTTCACCTTCCTAACTATTAAAGGAGAAGTTTACTTCTCTTAATTGTGAAAGTTAGTGACTTCTTTGTCTTTCAAGAATAAAAGAGGACACTGTTTAAGTATTAGAGATGGCATTACTGATGACATGGATGTCTCAGAGTTGAAGAACATTAGCGAGAGTGTATCGAAACAGATTATCGATAAGTGAACGTGTATATCATCTAAGGACTAACTTGTCCTAATTGTCTACAGTATAAAATCCAGACTCGCCCAAGACTGACTTTTCTGAAGAAATAATGCCACGGAAAATGCTGAAAAGAGCATTACTGAGCCACTAGATTTCATAATTATCTGGAGGGTAAGCCCAAAGATCCCTCTAGCGGCTCACGCCTTTGGCGCTCGAAACTTGCCTCCTCTTGTTCTGAAGTCTGGCTACAACCCTGCCGCTAATAGTTAACACTGATTAGCTCATGAAAATCTATTATAAAGCGGGCAGATTTCGAAAGCCCTGATTGGCTCACAAAAATCTATTGTGTGTTAAAATTACAAGAGCGAATTTTAACCAAAGCGTGATTCCTTCATTCAACTTGAACTCGTTGGAAATTTGAAAACTTTGTTCGATTTTCGAAATGTTAATCATGATGAAGATGGCTTTTTTCACAAGCGTCGATGATTTTCAAACTGCTTTGAACACTCGTTTAACTGCCCGTGATACGGAAACGTTGACAAGCGAAAATTTTTGAAGGCGTAATATTTTCTGAGGTTCTCTGGTTTTCTTTGAAAACGTTCTCTGATTTTCGAAACCGGGCTCTTTTAACCCCGATTGGTTTAGGTAGAATCTATTACGTTTTTATCTGACCTCTCACCTTTGCTGACGAGAGAGAGAGAGGGAGAGAAAGAGAATATATTTGCCTTAGCTAACTGCTCGAGTTTTCCGCTCCGTTAGTCACACACTGTACCCCCACTTTCTACCCTAGATTTGCATACAACCTCTAACGGAAAAGCCCATGGGATAGCCCTACCACTGAAATGACAACAATAAAAGTTCGGAGCGCTAATTGAGGGTCTCAATGGGGTTACTGTTAGCCGTAAAACGACCAAATATTTAGCCGTTAGGCGTAAAAATTAAAGAATTTTAAGCTTTAGCCTTAAAAAAATGTTAACCGTAAAACATCTAACCACAAAATAAGGTCTGGAGATATTTTGTTGAGTCTGATGTGTTATGCGTTTATGTGTTCTGGTAGCGAGAATTACAATCGAAACCGGAAGTGTCGAAAGTGTTAGACTACGAGTAGTCCCTCTTTCGCTTAGTCCGTCGTGCGTGACGCTAAAGAAAACCGCGAAAAAAAAGGCCGCGTGAAATCCTGGGGACGAGAAGCCCCCAGGATTTCGAAAGTGTCTGCATAATTTGTCGCATGGATGTCGTTGCGCGAGTTGACAGACGTTTTGACAGCTCTACTATTTTACGACTTTCTACTTTCTTTCATGCTGACTGGTTGCGATGGCTGTATTGAAAGCGATAGCAAGTCTCTATCGCGTTACCCTGGTCCCAGAGCTAGAGGTGCGGCGAAGCAGCGAGGAAGAAAAAACCTCTGGTTACCTTGGACTTAAATCTCACTTTCATGCAGACGCCAGGGTCAGGATCTGACGCTCGAGCTCAGATTGGTTGATATTTTTACAAACGCAAATAAATACGATTGGTCCGTTTGATCGGCAATACCGAGGGGACAGTTCTTTCTCGCCGCTTCTCGACTCGTGTTCGCCGCTTAGCGGCTCTCTCGCAGCTCTCTCGTGCGGTGAAAAACCAAGAAAAGCCTCTGGGACCAGGGTACTGTCGCGCAAGTGAAGAAAAGCCTATAGAAAGATATAAGACCAGGGTATATTTCGCGGAAGAGAATATATTATTTTCGTCGTTCCAAAACAATATTATCTAGTTTCTTGGATGGCAGGTTAGGTTGGGGTCATTTGACCTGAAATTTTACCGCCTGACGAAAATCAATGGCAAAGCGGAGAATTACGCCATATCAACACAGCAGCAACTGGAGCGGGAATTGCCCTTCTTGATTGGCTCAGATGGGCAAAGCGAGCTAAACGGTAAGAAATCCGTAATTTGAATAAAAATGGACTATATGTGTGTATTCAATTTGTTCAGATTTGCTATATTTAGAAGTTGCTGCCAGCATGCACATGGTCATACTTTCGTTATCGCCAGTCAAGAACCGACTGTGCTCTGAAGTTTTGTAATTTATGTATCAAATTCTGTAAAAAGCCTAGTCGTATAACATTTTTAATGCAAGTTTTTGCTGGATTATGTACTGGTAAAGTCACGTTAAGTTATTAGATGCTGCAAAATATCGGACAAAACGTCCAGGAAATCGATGCAGCAAAATGTATCGGTGTAATTTAAAAACGCTCAGCGCCCGATTGAACAAAGATCAAAGAACAAAGGCGATAAGTGCTGTGCAGTCGAGCTGGCAAACAGGCCAAACAACTTGGGTCACCTTCATTCATACAATTCTGACCAAAATTCAATCATCTTTTTTTCAGGTCATGTTATACAGTCTGTCATTCAATGGGGGAAGAACCCTGTCGTGGTGGTTAAACGACAAGATGACAATGTCAAAAGAAGCAACCCGAGAACCCAAAGGATGAATCGAAATCATCAACTAAAAGGAAATCACGTCAAGATGCAAAACAGGATAGAGCGCTTGTGAAGAAACTTAAAGAAGATAATGCGATAGCTGTGCGAGGGGGTTCACTGAGAATATACACACAAAAACTGAAATACTTTTTCGTTTCTAATTTGCCCAAAGACTTTCAGTATGTTTTATACAACAATGGAATTTAATATTTAACTTCTTAGAACAATAGCAATTAATTTTTAACAACTCCTGTTAACCGTAATGGAAAAAAACATAACCGTTAGCCGTAAAAAAGCCCAAAATTAACCGTCAGCCGTAAAAAAGCCAAAATATTAACCCTTAACCGTAAAAGCCACTACCCCATTGAGACCCTCTTAATTAATTATGAACACGCGACAATAAATATTTTTGAACAACACGTTTCTTGAATATTACTTTTATTAGCGAATACAAAAAATATAATACACATAGATTTGAAATGAATACAACAAAATTAAAACAACTATACCAAAATGTTTAAGAGTAAAGTATCAGGAAATCAATGGTCTTCATCGTATTCAGAGTACTTGTAGGGTGAGGTCCTGTGTAAACGTCGAGATCGTCTAGAGGCTCTCTTCGGTTCATAGTCCAAGTAATTTACAAATTTGACAGACTGGGGACGTTTACGCTTTCTAACTGGTGACAGCGATTCGACTGTGGAAGGGGGTTTCAAAATTGAAGGAGGAAGTGAGGGAGATGAGATAGAGGAAGAGGTTGCCATGGTAGATAAAGCTTGTGGGGCTGTAACTTAGGTTGGTGCTTGAACTGGAGTCGCTGGTATGATTTCTGGTGGTTCTTGAATAGGGATTGGCGCTGTTGGTACTTCGCCTGTCATTACATTCGTAGAAATTTGGTTTGATTCTTGAGGGTGGGTGGGTATTATTGCTTCAGGTAGTTAAGATTTGAGCTGTTGTTTATAATTTAAAAACTTGTTTTGCAACTGCATGTACTGCTTGTTTTTTTGGTCCTCTCCTGGGTTTGTACGATACAGGAGATTATCCATATTATTCTGAATGCGTTGCACCTCCGAAATTGGCGGGGGCACCATCAGAGTTTGTTGTTTAAGGCACTTGAGCAGTTCTTGGGAAATTCTGTTCTCTTCGAATCCTTTGTCGAATCGTATCTTTCTTCGACGGGTAAAACATTTGTTCGTAGAACTACAAAAAGATATCCATATGGTCTTCGCACCGCCTCTTCGTACTCTTTGATAAACCAAGCAATTTCACTTGGATACATTTGTTTGGCTAGAGTCAAAATTTGCAGTTTATCCCGAGGATTCTTGAAAAGGACCAAGTAATGACTGTTTAAACTGATGCTTCGGTTGCCTTTGCCTTGATAGAACAGATTTTGCACATGTAAATAACGCTCAGAAACAAAACACCTCAAAAAGTGTCAAAAACGCTCAGAACAGAAACAAAGAAAACCCTTGCAGTGGACTAATTAAGGGACACCGAGCGTAATGGAAACACACAACGGAAACAAAAACGTACTACGAAAGCGAACACGACTCAGGGAAGACGACACACTGTCAAAATTCCCCAAGAGGTCAAGCAAACACGAAAACAGAAAGACAAATGCTCTGGGACCAGACGCTTACCAGTAGCGTGGCTTTCCGTAGTGGCGGGGAGGAGCAGTACATGGACACTCAGGAATAGGGGTCTGAACAAAATCAACGACCAAGCCATTAAAAGAGAAAAAGGATGGACAAGAAAAGCCGGTACCGAAGTAGCACAAAAGCAGAAAAAGACTGGGAAGGGAAAAGATCAGGAGTGAAGGATGGCTGAGGTGGGGCACACAATGAGCCGATAACTCAGTTTCCTGGATCTGAGCTGCTCCCAGGAAATCTTGTCTTCTCTCACCTCACGGAAGGTCTTAAACTGCTTCTGACCAGGAACCTCCCCGAACAGAGGCATCCAAGTCAAGAAGTGCACTGGGGTCGGCTGTGCCAGCGTCTGCGCTTGCGTCTGCGACGAGAGGAGAGGAGACAGAGGGAGAGGGCGACGAAGCCGCCACAACCACCTCGTCATCACCACTTTTCCGCCACATCGTCCATACTTGAATGATCGAAATCCACATCAAAAGATGGAACGTACTCCCCATCAGCCATCTTTGCAGCCTGGACAACAGAAGCTTCAACAGAGTCAGGTGGATCGGTAGTGGAGACAGAAAACCTCAGCAGAACTAGGCAAGGGGAAGGAAATTCACCAGAATCCGCGCCTGCAGCCGCCGAGACCTCAGCAGGGCAGCAGCAGTCTTAGGAGCATCGCCAGCAACTGGAACCCAGGCACTGGAAACAGTACACTCACGAGCATGGTGACCAGGACGGCGAAAAACGGCAGCAGAGTTCATTGGGTGGGCAGGACTTACTTCGATAGCCAAGCCTTATGCAGACGGCGCCAGTAGCAGGCTGGCGAGGGGCATTCGCTCAGATAAACAAGGCCATTCTTGGCGTCAACGAACACCACACGGAGAGGTAAGTCACGGAAACGGATCACAGACAACACAACATAATCAAAATCAAGAAACGTTTCCAAAGTGATACGAACGGCAAACATTGCGCCGGAACTAAACAGTGCAGATGGCGTTCTTGTTCAGGGACCCGCAGCAGCTTCGAATGTGTCACTTGCTTTTATTGTTTGTTGTAGGGATGTCATTTTTGCCAGAAGAAAGTCCAAGTATAGCTTTGTGGTCCCAAAGAACTGCAGCTCGATACAAAGTTGTTCACGATTTCGTGTCACATGTTTACTAAATTGAATCACTATCATAACAATTAATGCAAGCATCAACCATTGAAGGATGAACGATTAGCATGATTTAAAAACGCCAAGATTTTGATCATGGCTCTGCCGCCATGTTGAATTTCACATTTAGGGAGACAAAGACCACGCATAGAGATGAGCCATGTTTATGCATTAACAGCCTAACCAAAAGATTGCAGATGTTTCATTTCAATCCTTTAGTGACATTTCATTTCATTGATGACGTAAAATGGAATGTCATTTTCAGCATGTATATTCTTTAACACTATTATATTCAAGTCTGAGTTAAGCAGGTGATAAAATATTAAATTGTCTTCATGTTCGAATGAGGCAAAATTAGTAATATCGAATGGTCTTTGCGAGCACTTGCGAGCATGCGAGCAGTGTGGTTATTTTTGCGAGCACGAGCAGTTATTAATTTGTTTTTGCGGGCAGGTGAGCACTCATGTTAGGACAAGTTGTCCTAACATGAGTGCTCACCTGCCCGCAAAAACAAATTAATAACTGCTCGTGCTCGCAAAAATAACCACTACTGCTCGCATGCTCGCAAGTGCTCGCAAAGACCATTCGATATTACTAATTTTGCCTCATTCGAACATGAAGACAATTTAATATTTTATCACCTGCTTAACTCAGACTTGAATATAATAGTGTTAAAGAATATACATGCTGAAAATGACATTCCATTTTACGTCATCAATGAAATGAAATGTCACTAAAGGATTGAAATGAAACATCTGCAATCTTTTGGTTAGGCTGTTAATGCATAAACATGGCTCATCTCTATGCGTGGTCTTTGTCTCCCTAAATGTGAAATTCAACATGGCGGCAGAGCCATGATCAAAATCTTGGCGTTTTTAAATCATGCTAATCGTTCATCCTTCAATGGTTGATGCTTGCATTAATTGTTATGATAGTGATTCAATTTAGTAAACATGTGACACGAAATCGTGAACAACTTTGTATCGAGCTGCAGTTCTTTGGGACCACAAAGCTATACTTGGACTTTCTTCTGGCAAAAATGACATCCCTACAACAAACAATAAAAGCAAGTGACACATTCGAAGCTGCTGCGGGTCCCTGAACAAGAACGCCATCTGCACTGTTTAGTTCCGGCGCAATGTTTGCCGTTCGTATCACTTTGGAAACGTTTCTTGATTTTGATTATGTTGTGTTGTCTGTGATCCGTTTCCGTGACTTACCTCTCCGTGTGGTGTTCGTTGACGCCAAGAATGGCCTTGTTTATCTGAGCGAATGCCCCTCGCCAGCCTGCTACTGGCGCCGTCTGCATAAGGCTTGGCTATCGAAGTAAGTCCTGCCCACCCAATGAACTCTGCTGCCGTTTTTCGCCGTCCTGGTCACCATGCTCGTGAGTGTACTGTTTCCAGTGCCTGGGTTCCAGTTGCTGGCGATGCTCCTAAGACTGCTGCTGCCCTGCTGAGGTCTCGGCGGCTGCAGGCGCGGATTCTGGTGAATTTCCTTCCCCTTGCCTAGTTCTGCTGAGGTTTTCTGTCTCCACTACCGATCCACCTGACTCTGTTGAAGCTTCTGTTGTCCAGGCTGCAAAGATGGCTGATGGGGAGTACGTTCCATCTTTTGATGTGGATTTCGATCATTCAAGTATGGACGATGTGGCGGAAAAGTGGTGATGACGAGGTGGTTGTGGCGGCTTCGTCGCCCTCTCCCTCTGTCTCCTCTCCTCTCGTCGCAGACGCAAGCGCAGACGCTGGCACAGCCGACCCCAGTGCACTTCTTGACTTGGATGCCTCTGTCGGGGAGGTTCCTGGTCAGAAGCAGTTTAAGACCTTCCGTGAGGTGAGAGAAGACAAGATTTCCTGGGAGCAGCTCAGATCCAGGAAACTGAGTTATCGGCTCATTGTGTGCCCCACCTCAGCCATCCTTCACTCCTGATCTTTTCCCTTCCCAGTCTTTTTCTGCTTTTGTGCTACTTCGGTACCGGCTTTTCTTGTCCATCCTTTTTCTCTTTTAATGGCTTGGTCGTTGATTTTGTTCAGACCCCTATTCCTGAGTGTCCATGTACTGCTCCTCCCCGCCACTACGGAAAGCCACGCTACTGGTAAGCGTCTGGTCCCAGAGCATTTGTCTTTCTGTTTTCGTGTTTGCTTGACCTCTTGGGGAATTTTGACAGTGTGTCGTCTTCCCTGAGTCGTGTTCGCTTTCGTAGTACGTTTTTGTTTCCGTTGTGTGTTTCCATTACGCTCGGTGTCCCTTAATTAGTCCACTGCAAGGGTTTTCTTTGTTTCTGTTCTGAGCGTTTTTGACACTTTTTGAGGTGTTTTGTTTCTGAGCGTTATTTACATGTGCAAAATCTGTTCTATCAAGGCAAAGGCAACGAAGCATCAGTTTAAACAGTCATTACTTGGTCCTTTTCAAGAATCCTCGGGTATAAACTGCAAATTTTGACTCTAGCCAAACAAATGTATCCAAGTGAAATTGCTTGGTTTATCAAAGAGTACGAAGAGGCGGTGCGAAGACCATATGGATATCTTTTTGTAGTTCTACGAACAAATGTTTTACCCGTCGAAGAAAGATACGATTCGACAAAGGATTCGAAGAGAACAGAATTTCCCAAGAACTGCTCAAGTGCCTTAAACAACAAACTCTGATGGTGCCCCCGCCAATTTCGGAGGTGCAACGCATTCAGAATAATATGGATAATCTCCTGTATCGTACAAACCCAGGAGAGGACCAAAAAAAACAAGCAGTACATGCAGTTGCAAAACAAGTTTTTAAATTATAAACAAACAGCTCAAATCTTAAATACCTGAAGCAATAATACCCACCCACCCTCAAGAATCAAACCAAATTTCTACGAATGTAATGACAGGCGAAGTACCAACAGCGCCAATCCCTATTCAAGAACCACCAGAAATCATACCAGCGACTCCAGTTCAAGCACCAACCTAAGTTACAGCCCCACAAGCTTTATCTACCATGGCAACCTCTTCCTCTATCTCATCTCCCTCACTTCCTCCTTCAATTTTGAAACCCCCTTCCACAGTCGAATCGCTGTCACCAGTTAGAAAGCGTAAACGTCCCCAGTCTGTCAAATTTGTAAATTACTTGGACTATGAACCGAAGAGAGCCTCTAGACGATCTCGACGTTTACACAGGACCTCACCCTACAAGTACTCTGAATACGATGAAGACCATTGATTTCCTGATACTTTACTCTTAAACATTTTGGTATAGTTGTTTTAATTTTGTTGTATTCATTTCAAATCTATGTGTATTATATTTTTTGTATTCGCTAATAAAAGTAATATTCAAGAAACGTGTTGTTCAAAAATATTTATTGTCGCGTGTTCATAATTAATTAAGAGGGTCTCAATGGGGTAGTGGCTTTTACGGTTAAGGGTTAATATTTTGGCTTTTTTACGGCTGACGGTTAATTTTGGGCTTTTTTACGGCTAACGGTTATGTTTTTTTCCATTACGGTTAACAGGAGTTGTTAAAAATTAATTGCTATTGTTCTAAGAAGTTAAATATTAAATTCCATTGTTGTATAAAACATACTGAAAGTCTTTGGGCAAATTAGAAACGAAAAAGTATTTCAGTTTTTGTGTGTATATTCTCAGTGAACCCCCTCGCACAGCTATCGCATTATCTTCTTTAAGTTTCTTCACAAGCGCTCTATCCTGTTTTGCATCTTGACGTGATTTCCTTTTAGTTGATGATTTCGATTCATCCTTTGGGTTCTCGGGTTGCTTCTTTTGACATTGTCATCTTGTCGTTTAACCACCACGACAGGGTTCTTCCCCCATTGAATGACAGACTGTATAACATGACCTGAAAAAAAGATGATTGAATTTTGGTCAGAATTGTATGAATGAAGGTGACCCAAGTTGTTTGGCCTGTTTGCCAGCTCGACTGCACAGCACTTATCGCCTTTGTTCTTTGATCTTTGTTCAATCGGGCGCTGAGCGTTTTTAAATTACACCGATACATTTTGCTGCATCGATTTCCTGGACGTTTTGTCCGATATTTTGCAGCATCTAATAACTTAACGTGACTTTACCAGTACATAATCCAGCAAAAACTTGCATTAAAAATGTTATACGACTAGGCTTTTTACAGAATTTGATACATAAATTACAAAACTTCAGAGCACAGTCGGTTCTTGACTGGCGATAACGAAAGTATGACCATGTGCATGCTGGCAGCAACTTCTAAATATAGCAAATCTGAACAAATTGAATACACACATATAGTCCATTTTTATTCAAATTACGGATTTCTTACCGTTTAGCTCGCTTTGCCCATCTGAGCCAATCAAGAAGGGCAATTCCCGCTCCAGTTGCTGCTGTGTTGATATGGCGTAATTCTCCGCTTTGCCATTGATTTTCGTCAGGCGGTAAAATTTCAGGTCAAATGACCCCAACCTAACCTGCCATCCAAGAAACTAGATAATATTGTTTTGGAACGACGAAAATAATATATTCTCTTCCGCGAAATATACCCTGGTCTTATATCTTTCTATAGGCTTTTCTTCACTTGCGCGACAGTACCCTGGTCCCAGAGGCTTTTCTTGGTTTTTCACCGCACGAGAGAGCTGCGAGAGAGCCGCTAAGCGGCGAACACGAGTCGAGAAGCGGCGAGAAAGAACTGTCCCCTCGGTATTGCCGATCAAACGGACCAATCGTATTTATTTGCGTTTGTAAAAATATCAACCAATCTGAGCTCGAGCGTCAGATCCTGACCCTGGCGTCTGCATGAAAGTGAGATTTAAGTCCAAGGTAACCAGAGGTTTTTTCTTCCTCGCTGCTTCGCCGCACCTCTAGCTCTGGGACCAGGGTAACGCGATAGAGACTTGCTATCGCTTTCAATACAGCCATCGCAACCAGTCAGCATGAAAGAAAGTAGAAAGTCGTAAAATAGTAGAGCTGTCAAAACGTCTGTCAACTCGCGCAACGACATCCATGCGACAAATTATGCAGACACTTTCGAAATCCTGGGGGCTTCTCGTCCCCAGGATTTCACGCGGCCTTTTTTTCGCGGTTTTCTTTAGCGTCACGCACGACGGACTAAGCGAAAGAGGGACTACTCGTAGTCTAACACTTTCGACACTTCCGGTTTCGATTGTAATTCTCGCTACCAGAACACATAAACGCATAACACATCAGACTCAACAAAATATCTCCAGACCTTATTTTGTGGTTAGATGTTTTACGGTTAACATTTTTTTAAGGCTAAAGCTTAAAATTCTTTAATTTTTACGCCTAACGGCTAAATATTTGGTCGTTTTAACGGCTAACAGTAACCCCATTGAGACCCTCAATTAGCGCTCCGAACTTTTATTGTTGTCATTTCAGTGGTAGGGCTATCCCATGGGCTTTTCCGTTAGAGGTTGTATGCAAATCTAGGGTAGAAAGTGGGGGTACAGTGTGTGACTAACGGAGCGGAAAACTCGAGCAGTTAGCTAAGGCAAATATATTCTCTTTCTCTCCCTCTCTCTCTCTCGTCAGCAAAGGTGAGAGGTCAGATAAAAACGTAATAGATTCTACCTAAACCAATCGGGGTTAAAAGAGCCCGGTTTCGAAAATCAGAGAACGTTTTCAAAGAAAACCAGAGAACCTCAGAAAATATTACGCCTTCAAAAATTTTCGCTTGTCAACGTTTCCGTATCACGGGCAGTTAAACGAGTGTTCAAAGCAGTTTGAAAATCATCGACGCTTGTGAAAAAAGCCATCTTCATCATGATTAACATTTCGAAAATCGAACAAAGTTTTCAAATTTCCAACGAGTTCAAGTTGAATGAAGGAATCACGCTTTGGTTAAAATTCGCTCTTGTAATTTTAACACACAATAGATTTTTGTGAGCCAATCAGGGCTTTCGAAATCTGCCCGCTTTATAATAGATTTTCATGAGCTAATCAGTGTTAACTATTAGCGGCAGGGTTGTAGCCAGACTTCAGAACAAGAGGAGGCAAGTTTCGAGCGCCAAAGGCGTGAGCCGCTAGAGGGATCTTTGGGCTTACCCTCCAGATAATTATGAAATCTAGTGGCTCAGTAATGCTCTTTTCAGCATTTTCCGTGGCATTATTTCTTCAGAAAAGTCAGTCTTGGGCGAGTCTGGATTTTATACTGTAGACAATTAGGACAAGTTAGTCCTTAGATGATATACACGTTCACTTATCGATAATCTGTTTCGATACACTCTCGCTAATGTTCTTCAACTCTGAGACATCCATGTCATCAGTAATGCCATCTCTAATACTTAAACAGTGTCCTCTTTTATTCTTGAAAGACAAAGAAGTCACTAACTTTCACAATTAAGAGAAGTAAACTTCTCCTTTAATAGTTAGGAAGGTGAAAGCTTTTTGCCGTCGTTTAATCTTTACTGTAAGCTAAGGCATATCATCTCTTAAAACAGAACTGTTGTTAATTTCCGTTGGTTTGTAAATGTGCGCTAAAACAAGCCCGTTCAGCCTCGCTTTAGCCATGCTTTTTTGGGATCAGTTAGCTGAAGGAACGCTCGCGCAGAAGCTGCAGAAGCTGCAAAATGTTCGATATGTTTGGATAGAATTCTTCATTGCAATGGCTCACTGCTTGTTGCGAGCTTTGGATTTGCTCAGCAACGGAGTGTCTGTTCTTCAACTTCCAACGCAGTAGCTGTTGGAAAAAAAAATATTCCATTTACATAGATAAACGAATCGCTATTCTAGAATTGCTCACTCAAAGACATAAATTATTTTTGCTAGAACAGTTTCATCAAACAAGTGCAACTTGTAACCTTTAATCTTTAAAAAAAAACCGCTACTCACAGCTCACATGAAAGGCCACGTTCGATGTATTAATTAATATTCAAGCATGGCTCCGAGGCTTTCAGGTCAAAATTGCAAATTTTTCAAGTTTCTTTTGTCTCTCAATTCCCAAGGAGACTTAGAGACAGAGAAAACAACACCAAATATAAAAGACTGACCTGAAAGGCTCGGAGCCATGTCAGAATATTGATATATCGAACGTCGGCTATTAACCTCATTAAAATGCTTCTCCTCTCAATTCATCCACCTTATTTTAGCTGGTTTTATCTTAACCAATCCAATTTTTTCCAGGGATTATTTCCTCAATTAAACATTTCTTCAAAACAAGGGCAAAATCAAGACGAGGCAATTGCCTCGTCTTGCCTCATGCTAGCTACGGCCCTGCGGGCAAGTCTGAACAGGTGTATCGTTTTTATTGTACTAAAAAGACGCTTATTAGTATGGAGGAACCCATTTTAGCCTAGTTAGCTAGACACTGAATAGACACTTCATTAGTATGGAGGAACCCCTTTTTTTCCCTAAGTTATCATAATAGGTGACGTCATTGACTCGACCGTTGTGCAAATTAATAAACGGAACCCACTTTTGCGAGGGAATCCAAAAGGAACCCACATGGAACTCAAGGGGAACCCAGTAATCCGACTAATTCCCAACATACATAACTACTGGCCTAAAATACGTAAAAACTTACGCCTGTTTTACAGGCTACGTAACGGAAAGCGGCGATACATCGTTGAGACTCGTACCTCATTCTCATTCCCAGAGGTCGCGCTCGTTTTGGTCAGCACCAAGTATCGCGGCCCCTGGCTGGACCCGATTTCCTGAGCATGCACGGAGTATTCGTTTCGTATTGTCATTCAGTTCTCAGTCAGATTCGACGGAAAGTGCGTGAATCGTGGACTTCCAGTGCTGGACCACCCCAGAGGTGTTCTTGGTGCTGACCAAAAGGAGTGCGGCCTCTGGGGACGAGAATGTTGGTACCCGGGTTTGTAGAGCCATGTTTCTGCTAACTCGACGCTAAACTCGAAGCTGTTTCACACGAAATGTGATATTGAATAACAGGATAATAATTCTAAGCTGTAGAAAAGGAGTTATTTTGACTTTAACGCGTAAAGTACAAAATCAACTATTAAATCTCGAGTTGTTTTCGGTGTAATTTTGTGAGATTCCTTGTTTCGAACGATTCCTAAAAGTCGCGCACGATCTCACTTACTTGTATTACTTACTTACTAACGGACCTGATGACATATTGGTGACTTGGGTATACAAGTGACATAAACTACATTGAATTGAACTGAGAGAGAACTGAACGAATTGATTAGGTTATATATGTTCCATTCTTTTGCATTAAGTTTCATGTGTTTTCCCTAAACAGAAAAATTTTAGAATTTTGTTCCATTTTGGGCTAGTCAGGCATATAGGGGGCAAAGCAGTGCATGAAATAAAACAAGAGGTGCTTTTTCTTAAATGAAATGATCTTTCTTTGTCCACTGAGACAGATCAAGTGTAGATGTTTTACTATATTTTGAGCAGCACACCGTAGATCTTGTCAATTTCTTTTATTTATTTCCTCCTATCGGTTTTGTTTGAACATAGAGACTTCGTCAAGGAGTTTTAACAAGATAGATTTGGAAGTTATTTTATGGCTAATGGCTATATTACAAATCACATCCAACAAGATGTAAAGGGCAAAAGCACCCACAAAAACATAACCTACAGGATGTAATTAAAATCCTGTGTAACGCCGAGACCGTACAATGTTTAATTTTGGGGCACATGGATTTAACGTTAAATCCGTGAGTCTCAAAGTCTCATCTACAATTTTTCCTTTTACAGGAATTGGCAGAGGAGATCCATGGTAAGAAATACATATATTACATAAAAGTACAGCTTTCGATTAAAGCTGAATACCGCACTTGTGTTATTGTTTGTAAATGTGCCAGACTAGCTGTATATAATATACCTGTATATAATATGTGAGAACATTGGCTCCTCGTGATGCAGTATTACTCTCACCTACCACTGTTTCTACACCTCAGCAATCTGCACTGAGTTGATGGACGTATCAATCTCGGCTTTGCTTCATCCAATCCGGAAACTCCTCAAGTTTCTCCTCATGGGACCCCTAAGTCGTAAATAAGCCTCGATTCTCACACCAGTGAGGGTCAGTACAGTTGTATGTGCTGTCGGTATCTTATCTGCAGTTAGGCCTTGCTATTTTAAGGGAGGTGCAGTGGTCTCATGGTTCGTGCTCTTAACTCCAGCTAAAGTGATCTACAATGGGCGACAAAAGTAATTGAGACACTTTTAGAGAATGACGCTTTTCAGTATTTAAGGACGTTCGCGCTTATTGTTTCTGTGCATCCTTACTGCGCACGCAAATTCACATGCAACGTCATGCATCGAGCAAGCGCTAAGTACTAAAATGAACAATGACAGGGAAGATGGCTATTGATACAGCTTTGCTTGGATTTAACGATCTTTGACGTTCGGTGACCCCTACGTTTCTCTTCAGAAACAGGTTTTATTTACAATTATCTACACATTGTTTAAAAATGAACAAAAAAATCAATTTGGGAAGGTGAAAAAAGTTCACGATTTCCGTGTCCGCGAGACATCGAATCCTGCCATCATGCGGCTGCAAGGTGCGTTAAAATGTTGTCGCTAAATGCGAACTTGTTCTTTGAGGAACCCCACCAGTTACGTTGACGAAATTTTGTTAATAGGTCCACCATATTTGGCAGAGAAAATTTCCTTTCAAAGCTCTAATTGCAATATTTTGGGACTTGCAGCCACTGTAGCCTTCTTTGCTAACGAAGCCCGATTTACTGTGATTGAGATGTTCTTCCGGGCATGTTCCCTCCAAACTCCCCCCCCCCCCCCCCCCCATTCTTTTATATTTCTGAAACTCATCATTTTTCAATTGTAAAATTTTTAGGAAAAAAATCAATGTTTGAAAATTTTCGCACGAACGTCCTTAAGTTCTATTTTATTGGAGGGTGCTAATGGGGGTACCTAGTTATCAGTTAACTACTAATTTTTTGGCCAATTGTCAGCTAACTACTAATTCTAGTTAATTAACTATTAACTTCCATTTTATAGCGAAGAACATTGCATCATAACCTGAATTTTCTTTACTTCAACACGCCAATCAGTTTTGGGGGTCGGACTTATACTAAAACCAAGGTATAAATCATATGAATTTACATTACCTTCACCCCTAGTGTGAGTTATAAGAACAGACAGCGCGGAAGGAAATTATGTCATATATCTAACCGAGGGAAAGTGATAGCTATCAACTAATTTTCGCTGTAAGTGCAGTTCAAATATGCCCATCAAATAATGCTGACCTCATAAGTTCAGAGGTACAAATGCACGTACTACTCTTCCCGACCTGTTCATGCATGTCTTGTTCACTACTTCAAACTCAACTTCATCATCTCTTTCCGTGTCTGAATCGGTCTCGTACTCATTTTGTTGCCGTATGTCCTGTATCTGCACTTCAGGGACATCAAGGTCATTTACGAAAGTTAAACTGACTGCTTGCGGCTCATCGATGCCAGGGGAATGACCTGACTGCTCAGTAGTTTCAGTGACAGGACTAGGCGTTGATGAGTCATCAGGAGTTGTTGGCACCGTACTAAACTCCGAATGTTCTGTTTGCTTGGGCTGAGAGTAGAGAGCTGGTGGTAAAAATCCAGCTTTATATTTAGTTGTTTCGCTTCCTACAGTTAGTTGTCGATCAGGTCGAAAGTTCTCCATCCAGTCCTTCATCACGACTTCATCTTCTTTTGCCATTGTTTGCACCGCTGGAAGAGCCATGGTTGACACTGCTAACAAAGACATGAAAGTATCAGGAAAGGGATAATAGGACTTGTCATGAGTGAAATACTTTGCAGCCCACGTCGTAATTGTTTGGAGAGAATCCTTCACTATTGTTCCAAAGTCTTGGGCGTAGCTTAAAGTACGGAAAGTTTCGTGCTCAAAGTGTGAAACCACGTGTAGGTTTTCCAATGCGTTGTTAGAAGTGCCAAAAGCTCATCTTGTCAATGAACAAAGGATTTAAAGAATTGATATTATCAATCAGTCTGTTCACTTCTTAACGTAACATGGTGAGAGAATCTTGGGTTTTCTTGGAAACTGTACCTTCTGGACCATTTTTTTCTCTTGACAAATTGAAGTATCTTCCGAAATCCACGGTTTTTAAGAAATGTAACTGTTTTTAAAAGGCCGGTTACGAGCTCAATAGTTCCCCCTGCAAGATCAGTTACAAAAGTGATTTCTCGTTAGAAACAAATTCCATGTACGTCAGTTGGACGAAAGATGCTGATTTCCCTGAACCATCAGAATTTTCTTCTTGGCCAGATCCAATCTGATAACAGTCACCGCATTTTTCTCTGGTACGATGTAACTGGGTCACGCAGGGGAATGAACAGGTAATTCGCCTAATTCAGTAAATATGTCACTGGGTCACGCATGCAGCAGGACAGATAAATGTCACGAAATAGCTTCGCTGCCAGGAAAAAAAAAACTTTGTTCCTTTTATTAACAACAACAATCGTATTCAGTATAATAATAGAATGTCACTTAACTGTTAACTTTTCATTTATCAGTTAACTACTAACTTTTGGGCCAAATGTCAGTTAACTACTATTTATGGGACCAATAATCAGTTAACTTTTAACCCCATTAGCACCCTCTTATTTGCATGTAGCATTAATTTTCTGACACCTCGGTCCCCCAGTTCAATGCTGTGGTTTGTGCTGTTTGGGACGAAGGGGGAAATGTTTCTAAGAGGCTCGAAAATCGACTTTTCCTGCCAAGTGTGTCAACACTTGTCGCCCGTAGTAGGTTTGAGAACTGGCTGGGGAAATTGTTTTCTGTTCTTGTGCAAGATACTTTGCTCTCACAGTGAACCTCTCTCGACTCAGGTGTTTAAATGGGTACTGGCAAAGTACCCATTTATACGATGGACTAGCAGTCATTTTATTTTATTATCTTTTTTAACTATGCAACTTTATTTACAATTCCAACACTTACAGTACTTACACCACTAATATTACACTAACCTTTACGCTTACAACATACTTGCTAATTATACTACTTATACATGCACTACAGTAAAAATCCGCGTATAAGAACCTGGATTTTTTCAATTTAGCCTAAATAGGTTCTTATATAAATGGTACTTAATGCAAATTTAGGCTACCAAGGTTCTTAAAATAGGTTCTTATAATTTCATATGAATTTCATCTGAATATGCTATATATATTGTAAATATCATCTCATTATACAGTATAAATCATTTATTTGTACCACAAAGCAGTTGGAGATGGTCAGAAAGCTTTCTTTGATGATACTGTAATAGAGTACTTGGGGAATTATTTGAATGGCAAACACAATAGACATACAAAATGTTACTTAAGCTTGAAAGAAAAAAGTTATGTCAAGTTACTTTTAAATAGTTCATGATCTTAATTCAGCAGTTTCTACCTGTACAATTTTACAGCAACCCCACTGATAAGAACCTACAACCCTGGTCAAAACATTATGGGACAGTTATGAAACTTTGTTAAATAAACTCTGAATCCACCTCTTAACTCTGAATCCACCTCTTAAAAAAAGGTTGGCAATGTTGTTAGTAAACTATTTCTTTTGTCCCCCCCTTCCCCCAAGCAATGTTGAGTCTACCGAAAATGACTGAACGCCTGACATCAACATTGTATGGGGGGAAGGGGGGAGGGGGGAAATACGTCATATTTACGGGTTTATTGCCTCTTTGTCCCAAGAGTTCTGGCCAGGGTTGTCTGAAAACCTCTTTGGTAGAAAAATAAGCTTTAAACTTTACGAAACATGACATTTTTGAGGTGTGAAGCTGGCTTATATAAATTATGTTGTTTTCCTTTATCCCACACCTGCCCCCCCTCCCCCCCCCCCCCCCCCCCAACAGGCTCTTAAAACCCAGGTTCTTATACGCGGGTTTTTAATGTACTTGACAATACGATACTAAAAAGGATCCCAGAAAGTGGGCAACCCTGCCTGACACCTCTGCTTAGTTTGAAATGTTTGGTGGCAAAGCCATTGTTTAAAACACAACTTGTCATGATATGTTATTATACAAGAGTGTGATCCATTGTCGTAATTGAGGACCAAAGTTAAAAGCTTCAAGGCATTTTTGAAGGTAGCACCATTCGATAGAATCGAAAGCTTTTTCAAAATCAAGAAAGACTGCTAGGCCTGGAATGTTTTTCTCAGTTTTTAGTCATTTTATGCTACTGCATCCAGATGTAAGCGCTGATCGTGACCTGATAGGCCTCTAGGCTCATATGAAGTCTATGTTGCCTGCTATTTTGAAATCTGAGGAGGAAAGAAAAATAGTTCAAAATAGCGTCCGTCTGGACGTGAACAAGCTACAGGTTGCTCAGCTCCAGGGCAGCTGTACTCTTTTCAACTATCACGCGATAGAAACCTCCGATCTTTTTGTTTATTAACTTGTTGCAGAGCCAATAAGAATAATAGAGGAACCGTCATCACAGAGTGTGAAAGAAGGCTCGAAAGTGGAGCTGGTGTTTAAGTGCAAAGCTCGAGGAAACAGCAAACTGACCTATCAGTGGTTTAAAGATGGCAAAGGGTTACCAGTAAAAGATGAGGGCACACTTGTCCTTAGATGTATTTCATTGCTCGACTTTGGCTGGTATAAGTGTGTTGCTATTTGTAAAGATTCCAGGCATAGCGTGGAATCACAGCTTGTAGAACTGGATGTTGTACCTCGTGATGGAACAGGTAAGTATGTCTCGATAAGAGTTAATCCTTTTCAGAACCTACACCCGTAGTAGATTAACAGGCTGGTGCTTTACAGCACCCAAAATAATCGACACTGACATGATCTTAAGTCCTAAATTGATTTCCACTCAAACCTGAAATCACTTTAACCGATTATTTTTAAGTTGTAATTTTTAGTGCAGAGTGTACTATTGGGGTGGTTTAGGGATGGTGTCGTCCACTAAAGTACTAACCCATTCAGCCCTAAGGCGCTAACGTGTTAACCTGATAGGCCACTTGCACTAAGAGGTCATGTGACATCGTTTTTATAAAAATGAAAGTTACGTGATTTTCCTTCGAAACAACTATTAGTGGGTCATCTCTTAAACAAAATAATAGTGATTTGCTTAAATGAGAAAGTCCGTAGCTGGTCACGTGACCAAAACTTGATTTTTAAAATTATGAATTACCGTTTTCTGACACAAATTTTGCACTTGAACTTTAAGGAAAATGTTGAAAAAATGATGCAGTAACATTTATAGCACATCTGAACGTAGCTATCAAACATCTAACAAGATACAAACAAAAAGTAGAACACGTTCTAAAACCAAAGGTGATATTCTAAAATAGCGGAAATCTGTCAAATATTGCTGTTTTTAGTTTATTTTTGACCAAATTCCTATTTTTGTGTTTTCGCATTGCGAATTTTGCTCTAGTTGTGTTCAATTTTACCACACTGTGACATATATGAGTAAAATCTGTTAACTTAACGCAAATTTTGACAGTCTCTCCCATGGTATTGTCAAAAAACCCTTAAAAGACTATATTTTTACCAAAAGTAAAGCGTTTAAGTAAAAACTGTTCATTTTTTGGAAATTTATTAACCGAAATATTTGACTGAAAACCTTGCAAATTCGAATCTGATTTACTGATAGAAGCAAAATGTAGATGGAAATTTCCATCGACATTTTGGAAATAGATGTAAAATATCGATGAAATTTTCCAGCGTCGTTTTGCTAAATATCATCGATATCCTCACTAGATAGAAAGTAGCCTGTGTACAGCCGCGGCTGTACACAGGCTAGATAGAAAGATGTCGTTCCATCGACATTTTGCAAAAAGACGTAAAACATCAATAAAAAGTTTCACTGACGTTTTGATTGCAAAAGCAAATATCATCGGTATCTTCAAATTATTAAAAAATGTCGATGGAAATTTCCATCGACATTTTGCAAACAAATGGAAAATATCAATAAAAAGTTTCACTGACGTTTTGATTGCAAAAGCAAATATCATCGTCGCGAAAATTTCCACCAACACGTACCGCGTCGCCCAGTGGATTTTTCCTTCGATATTTAAACAACCAAGGCTAAATGCTGGGAGTTATTTACAACGGAAGCTTTCTGCACTAAAAAAAATTTACTGTGTATCATAAGAAATGAAAGGACAAAGAATTAAGTTTGGCAATTTTATTATCGGTATCTTAGCTTCTCAGTGGATTACAATTGAGCCGTGATACGAGTTCAAACGTTTCACGCACAAACATTTAACTGGTCAAAACTTTTTTTTTCTCATTTATCATTATTTCGATAAATAAATCACTAATCGCTAACGAGCGAGTAACAATAACAACTTCTAGCTGAAATGCGCAGCGATCCTAAACGTGATAATTTCTGAAAATACAGTTATTTCAAACTCTGAGTTCCTATAGTAGATAACCAATCGGGTCCTCTATACATTATTAAAATGGAAAGAATAACTTAAGATTGACGGGCTTGTTTTCTGCCTGCTTATTAATAAGACGTCTTCTTGTTGTGTCAAGTCCTATCGGGTAGGTCCACGTGTATGATCATACCCCAGTATGACATATCCTTATCTTGATATGGACAGCTTGGCGCGAATCTGCAGTTTATATAATCGTTGCGGTCCGCAAACTCAGATCATCTTGTAAATCTCATTCATTGGGGCATGATAAAAAGATCAATTCGCAAGAAAATGAAAGGAGAGTCTCTCGCATCTGCGAACGTTATATCTCATACAAAAGTGTTGTGCCGGTAACCGTATACAAACCGCACATGTGGACGGGTGGAGCCTGCCCGAAGGGACTTGATACACTGATAACGAAACTACCAGTGACTAAAGACTCAGTTGAGAGGCAGAGTACACGATTAAAACTCGTGTAATCTGTACGCATAACTGAACGTGTTGGCCCAAGAATAGGCCCTTCTTTCATCGATTACAATTTTCTGACGGCGGGTTTAATTGTTTCAATCTATCGTGATTGTGTGAGAAGACAATTCAGGTTTACACGAGTTCTAAACTGATCAATTAATGCTCTTTACAATCATGGGAAATGTATACGTTGTTTTAATTTCGGTTTCTGCTAAGAGCAAGCAGCTTGAGCAACAAGCATGCAAATTCACGTTTGACGGTGCGTGTTCAAGTTTTCTGCATACAATGCACTTGGTTTCACTCTATTTCCGGAATGTTCAAGAATACTTAAATTCTGGGTTCAATCTTTAAAAAAACTCACCGCGCCAGCACAAATTTGCACCTAGACGAACTTGTACAGGTCTTTAGTTTTAGCATCCTGGGAAGTTGTGATTATTCGCGACATCACCTCTCGTCGATGATTTCCTCCATTGATCCTCCAATCCGTGATCTATTCTCAGTAAAAATAATAAAACTTACTAAGCAGTTCGTGCTTCTTCACTTCCTGCAAAAATGTAACGTCAGGGCAGCTGGCCTCCTTATCAATTTTCTTTTCCGCCTTAGTCTTTTTTTCTGGAACAGGCGGGCTTACCTCTTCAGTCATTGGACCTACCCGTTTTGTCGTGTTTTTCTAGGCCATCTTTTCCTGTGGAAATGACCTGGCAAACAGCGATGCAGTCCTGATCAGCCGAGAGGTCTTGGGAATTTGTTGCCGTGAGCTCTGTAGTTCTGTCGAATCCGGTGAAACGCTCTTTTTCCATACCAGTTCGGAAAAGTGGTTCACGCTGACTGTTTAGCCGAGGGGCGCATTTAACCTAGAAGAGCAAGAATTCAGATCATTTACAATTTAGATGGAAAGCCGCCTATGCCCAAATGCTCACTTGACTTAAATTAAAATTTAGACGCTTAGTTGAATTCATTATAATAATTGCAAAGAGCTGAAACATAATAGCATGCTTGTGGTAACAAGTTATTAATCCCAAAGGTGAACTGACTAAAGAAACGATGTTTAAAAAATTACCTTCAACTTTTGGTCACTGAAGTCTGTTCACGCGAGAGATAGAGATGTTAGAAACTTCTCCGAAATCCTGGCCTTCTCTATTCTTCAGTTGTTTGTTGTTCTTGAAAATGAACACTTTCGCATCCTCTTCTCGTACAAGACACCATTTTATTTCAGATGGACCTAAACTCCGCCGGGTTGCTGACATTATAGTAGACTGTAAATTGTTTTTAGTAGAATGAACGGACTAGAGGTTAACTCAATAATGTGCAGCACAACAGAATTCCCATTATCGATCATATTGCAATAGAGAACTATTGTATTGCCGAATGTATGCCAAACAAAGGGACCATTAGTAAAAACGGGAAACGTGACTTGCGGTTAAAGTTATCATATCGTCGTTGACATACCGATATTTTAAGACTGACCAAAGGGAAATTACCGGTACCACAAGTTATGTAGAACACGCGAGAAACGTCGGTCTCAGTTCCAATTATATTATTTTACAAGGTAGAAGAATATATGACATTCCGATTTCTTAGTGATTCAGAGACAAGACTTACACGATATATCTTTCGCTGAAAGTAAGGAAACCAAGAGAAAGCCAAGTTGCAATGGTTTAACTGAGGGCATGAAGAGAGAAAAGGCCACGTAGTCTATCTAATCTAATGTGCTGATTTGATATCGAGCAGTAGCCATACCTTGTTTAAGGCTTCCGATGCTGAACTCACGGGGGAGGACGAAAATAAAAAAAAGATGGAAAGAACTTTGATAGCCCTCCGACAAGCGAATTATTTGAGCAAATCAGTGAACGCGGCGAAACCAGTCCTTTAAAAGACAAGCGAAATTTTCGAGTCACTGCCATGCACTGCAGCATTTCAGCGAAAATGAAGAAGACAGACCGTTAGATACGTCTGGCCAAGACGGAGACGAGGATACTGGTCGTTTTCCTTTAGAAAGTTCGGACGATGAAGGAGGATCTTCAGTACGGGGTTAGTCAAGTTTATGTAAGCTTCTAATTAGATATCAATGCAATGAATTTTGTGTATAAAAACTGATTTTCTTCTTGTTCATGGCTTAACTTAGTAAACTTTACTTACTTAGTTTATGGCTGTATAATTTCAGAGACCAGCATAGGGGCCGATATGATTGCTAAGTAGTTGTGATACACTGTAGTTGTCAGTAGAAGCAGCTCTAAAAAAACGCTTGCCTCTGTAGGTTGCATCTACAGCCTGCGCATTATATTAAATTTTTTCATGTTATGTCTAGGTCCGCTATATTGCTGCCAAAAGAATCCGGAATTTTCCAAATAGCGTTAGCTTAGAATTTAATTGTACGCTGTGGCTAAATGACCGTCAGTCGGTCATGCAGGGAAGAGAGAGAGGGGGGGTGGGGGGGGGTCCCCCTCTGGCACGATTCACGAACGGAAAAAAAATAGAGGACCACGGATCCGACGGATAAATAAATTCGTTTTCCCGAGTCACGAAAATAAGAAAGTAAGATGCTCTTTTTAATAACCTGTTCCTACACTAGAAACACTCAAGTGTGTTAAGGCTGCAGTGTTTCAACAAAGCAAAATCGGGAATGGCTACATATTGCAAATCGCACCGACCTAAGTTACTCTGCATAGAAGGCTCTAACCATTCGAAGGACTTGCGTCTAAAGAATGGAGTGGGTAAAATCACGAATATCGGTTAAAAATTCAGGTTCTTCACAGGTCGCGCAAAAAGTTCAGTTCACGAGTCACGAAGAATGATTTCCTAAACTCACGTTTCACGGAAACCCTGTACGACCCTCTGCAAATCACTAAATGACCGGCATTCTGATATTCTTTCTTAAATTTAAGGAAATCTAAGCATCCCATCCAATTCAAACTATGATATGTCGATTACGAACTGCCAAGCGATTCAGAAGAGCGGTATACATCGCCAATCTAACGCTTGGTTTACGCTGAGCTCAGAGAGCGAAACCATGTTTGTACCCGGGTGTTTGTACCACTCATTTGAATAAGCTATCGCTGCTCTTTGTTTTCCTTTTGTAACCCTTTCTTTTATGCTATCGCAACCGGAAATGGGTAATCTAAAACTTTGACATCTAGCACTCGTGTTTCTTAAAATATGTTTTTTTTAGCCACTATGCTCTGAGGGTTAGGTCGACTTTTAACCATAAAGTCACATTTCAATAGCGTGCCTGTCTTCTGCAAAGTATAGCAAAAAAATAAATAATGTAAAGGTGAATTATGTGGAGACCTGATGAACTTCAAAGTACGTAGACAATCGATCTTTAATTCGTCACGCACGGCCTTCGTAATCTATGTAAGTGCAGTGCCTATACAAAGTTCATCCTGTACTAATTAATTGTTAATAAATATTATTTTATACTGCGGACATAGCGCACCCATGAAGTTAATTTTCGAGCAAATTAATAAAAACAGAACCCACTTGCACTTGATCTGGTAAAGAAACGAAGAAGCTTTCTTTCTAGTGACTTTTTAGGTCACTGGAAGGTTTTAGATTGAAATCAGACTATTTTTCACTCGAAGACTTTTTTTCTAATAGTGAAACAAAATAATGATGTGTATTTTCGTGTCAAAAAGTAGTTGCATAGCAATATTGAAATCGTTT
>JAHPZR010041838.1:0-13901 GCA_019787425.1 Platygyra sinensis | reverse complement strand
CTTTAATGATAAAAGCGTGAAATTTGGCACAAAGTTAGAACACATCTTAAGAAACATTTTAAGATATAGGGCCATCGCAGGTTTGTCACATGACCCCAGTTACGTCACCTTTCAAATGACGTCATTAATGGTAGTGCTTTTTGCCGTTTCTGAGATGTTCTTTTTAAAAAAAAGGGGTAAAGCCCAAGAGAAACTCAACATAAACATATCCCAAACTTCATAATAAAGTTCCAGACATGCAATAACATAAAATTATTTGTTGCCATGGAAACCGATTCATTAAATAGCCTGCAGTTTTGGATATTAATGCTACAAAATAGTTGTCTTGTCAGTTGTTAAAAGTAAAATAAAACGTGACAAGATGGATATAAGCAATCTTTTTATGATATTCAATCCAATAATAATTATAATTATTATATATATCTCCGAATTTTTACATGAGGATATTCTGCAGCCCTTAAACAAAGTGTGGGCTAACTTAAAACGAAACTGCTGACCAAAGTTTTACCTCAGTCGTTCAGAGGCAAAGGCGCACAAGTCTTCAAATCATGTAAGTATGTAAGTTAATTTTAATCAGTTTGAATTGCAGTTAGAATACTTTAAGCATATTTAATTTAGGCAGATTACGTTAAGTAACAGAAAGAGCCAAAAATAAACTTACAGAAAGCAAATTTCACATGCGCTTTTGTCAACATGTTTTTTTAGCGTGGCCGAAAACTAATTAATATGAGATGAAGGCTTTTTTCAACTTGTTTCAGTCATTTCACTTGCTTGAAGGGCTCAAATCTTGCAGTTAACTAAAATTATATCCGTTGTTTAGTTATTGTATGCGTAGACAAGTACATAGCTTATAATATAGGACAACTAAAGAGATTTTTGCACAACGCGAACGCAGCGGCGACCACTTCATTGAAAAGAAACCATTCAAATGCGTTTGCCGCAGTTTCCACTTTGTGTGAATGCTTTACGGCTAGGGACAACTCGCCTACCACAAACAACTTTATTTTTCTTTTAAGAGAATCAATCAAATTACTGTCAAATTTGACAATTCACGACCAATAAAAATTATATTAATGCTGAATTTGTTTTGTTTGTGCTTTTAAAAGACAAACGTTTTTGAAGAATTAATTTTTGGGATGAATTAGAATTTTTTACGGCAACTGTTCCAGATAGCCATTTGGCATAATGGTCTTTTTTTCCCCATTCAAAGAGTTCTTTTGTGACCAATAAAAGTTAAAATAATTCTATTATGACATATAAACCTGCTAAATTAAGACGAAATTTTTTTAGATGAGTTGTCCTGGGTGGTAGGGTGACAAATTCTGAAAATGTCTTTTTTTTACGGTGAGGTTATCTTACCAGGGTTTATAATTCTTACAAACATGCCCAAAACAAATTTTCAATACACGTTTTTTGCAAACCCTTGCAAAATTATGCGATTTGACATTTATTGGTTTTTGTTCGTTTTTCTTCAAGGTGAAACTCATGTCTTCCTTGAAGCTGTTAAACATTAGTTCCTCCTATAATCATGGTAGCACGTGATGACGTATGTATAATCATTGAAAGACTATGTCTAAAGTATACAAAGTGATTGACCCCTCAGAGCCGGGGACATCGGATATACCAAGTATACCAATAGACTGGAACAAGTGTGTTTTCTGTCAGACAAATACATCGGAAAGTCTCTGTTGTCCAGCTGATTCAAAGCGTGGCGCAAAAGGAGCAGGTTATAAAACCACTGCTGAAAATCTATTGGCCTTAAAAAAGCTCGGATGCTTACCAAAAACGATCAATTTATCTCGAATAGATGAAGGTGAGGGTATCGAAGCAAGTTTCCATCATCATAAAGCTAGATGGCATGACTCGTGCAGACTAAAGTTTAATAAGACAAAACTTCAACGGGCAGAGAAGAGGATATCGTTCCCCGAAGACAGCTCTTCTTCAGATGTCCCAACAAAGTACACCCACACAAGTAGAGGACAGGTTCCTCTTTCCGTTCATCGCTGTTTCTTCTGTGACGGTGACGCTGAAGATGGTGAGTGTTTGCACAAAGCGTCAACACTGGAGCTTGATGCCCGTGTCCCCAATTGTGCTCTCCAATTGCAAGACAAACCTTTACTTGAAAACTCAGTAATGGAGACATGGTTGCCCAGGATGCTGAATTTCACATCAAGTGCCTAGTTGCTCTTTACAACAGGGCACGAGAAACAAAATCTTGTGATGCAGAAAACTGATGTGGATGCTGTGAACCACGGTATTGCATTTGCTGAACTTGTTTCTTATATGGAAGAAGCTCGCATCGAGAATCTTGTAGCTCCAATTTTCAAACTGTCTGACCTTGCAAACCGATACAGCAGCAGACTTGAACAACTTGGTACTACATTACCAGGACGTGTTCACTCCACCAAACTCAAGAACAGAATTTTAATTCACTTTCCAGGCATGAAAGCTCACACGCAAGGACGTGACGTCGTTCTTGTTTTTGATGAAGACGTTGGCGCCGCTCTAAGAAAGGCATGTGAACACGATGCAGACAGTGATGCTGTTCACCTAGCTAGAGCTGCAAAGATAGTCCGACGAGATATATTTCAAATGAAAATGGAATTCAATGGTTCTTTTCCCACCGAATGCCAGGAGCAGTCTGTTCCGACATCACTTCTAGCACTGGTTACTATGATACTAAACGGACCTAACATCAAGACACAATCAAGTCCTTCAGCAGTATCTCAGCCAGCCCTCAGTATATCTCAGCTTCTTCTATACAACAGCTCCAAGACTCACAAGGAGAATGCAAAAGATGTGGTCAGGCACAGTCAACAGCGTGAAACACCCCTGCCACCATTTTGTAATCCCATGTAAACTTGCAAATTACAAATGTAGCTGTTATACAAATCTGCGAATTTGCTTCAATGAAATGTACTGTTTCATGCTAAGCTATCTATTAAAGGGAATCTTTGCATCAACAACAGGTTTTGACAACAGTGTTGAGGAAAGATGAAATTTTGAACAGTTTATTGTGATTTTGGTTGGCCTCATGGTCATCCAAGTGTCGTTATTAAGGTATCAGTGTACCCCAAATTTGACCATTTTTCAAAAAAATTGTTTTTCGCTTTTTCAGATAGATGTTATTGCAATCTTTCATTTAAAGAAAATTCTATGAAAAAAGATTAATTCTAAGCAAAGTTATTAACGAAAAACGTTTCTTTCCATTAATTATCTCTAATTGATAGTTGTCAACACCCTGTCGACACTTTGTCACGAGAGTAAATTTGCATTAAAAGCTAGCGTGACAGACGCGATGTTGTTCGATTTTCACACGTTTGTGTTTAAGATATTGGTCATCGATGTTCTACTTCGAGTGTTTTCTAATTTGTAGACTATAAATTTAATAGCCTATATCTATCCATGTCATCGAAGATAAAACGCAAAAGTTCTTGTCCTTTTGCTAGTGCGAAGTTCTCAAGAAACCTTCAAAGAGGAAAAAGGGTTCAATTTCATTCGTTTAGGATCCAGCTGATGTGTTTGCGGCTTGTGATCAAGAACAGAATCGATGGGAGAACGATACTGTTAGTGCTAGCCGGGCGAAAACTGAAGGCAAAGACAAAGACGAACCTGCAGAACTGGACTCTCAAGAGTCATGGCAAAAGTTGGTTGCTCGAACAACTGTTGCCGACGATCGCCTGTAAGAAAATCTCTTGAAATCAGTTTCTTGTCGGTTTTGTCACGCAGATGTGACTTTGTTGTAGAAAGTTTCTGCAAGATCCGGGCTTGGTTCATGTTGGATCGTGTCCTGTCAAAACGAGAATTGCTTGTCGAGGACTGTGCATATCTCTGATCATAAGTTCATAAGCACTTTCGCCTTTCAGCTGGCCTTTCGAAGTTGTAACTTCTTGATCGATATCTTAGTCCTGCAGATAAGTGAAAAAAAATGTGCCTTTTATGATAAAAGAATGAAACTTGGCACACTTGTTAAACACCTTCACCCGAGCATTTTTGGATATAGGGCCATCTCAGACTGGTCACGTGACCAATGTGACGTCACTTCGAAATTAGGGGGCGTGGCCCCATATTTTTTACTAGTCATTTTCAAAAAAATTTAATGAATTCATCCAAACTGTTTACCGGATCACACCACACCTACTATTATAAGGGTCAAAAGCTGTCTGAACTCCACTTTCTGTTGTCATGACATTAATTTACGTTACCATGGCAACATTATGGCCTCCATTATGGTCTCCATTTTGGCCTTCAAAAAATTTTAATGAATTCGTCCAAACTGTTTACCTGATGACACCACACCTACTATTAATAGGGTCGAAAGCTGTCTGAACTCCACTTTCCGTTGTCATGACATTAATTTCCGTTACCATGGCAACATTATGGCTTCCATTTTGATAAAATGGAAATGGTTTTAATGGCATATCCCGAAAACGCTGTTATTGCATCACAAACAAACACTTAAAATATTCTTTTCGACATGTTGATGAAAAGCGGATCGATACCGCGACTTATTGTAATAATTTTTAAGATGTTTAAATCACAGTAGTACATGTTCAATAAACAGATTTAAGTTCTGTTCTGTGGCATCATTTAAGTCCACTGTAAACATGGCAGGTGTGGAAGAAAGAGAAAAGTGTCGTTTGTAACTGCCTATCATTACAGCTGATAATGTACAGAATTTTCTGACTAGTCCTCAGAGCAAAGTCCACCACATTTACAAAGTGCAGTACACTGGAGTGCTGCCTTTTGACACTTGTACTGTCATCTACAGGCTTTCTTGCAACCACATCACAGAAGCTCTCTGCAAGCCTTTGTAGCTTCTGGCACAGTTGTCCAGCGAACTTCCCAACCACTTGGTTCCTTCCTTGTCCAGCCCCAGTCACTCGGAGGTGGAAGCTCTGGTGCTGCAATCATCACCTGGCTCCAGCAGTGACCAGCCTGGTAGGCTACCCGCTTAGTGTGCAGTATGAGGGCTGCCTTGGTCGGGGGAAGACCTTCTATTGATCTGCCCTTCTTGGTAAAGAGCTGTTTTCGTGCCTGGTTGACACAATCCAAAGTACTGGTGCGGTCGTACAGCAAGATCACAAATCGCTCCAGTGGTTTGATAACGCTTTCTACAGACTCTGGGGTGGCCGCCAAAAAGGAAAATGCAGGTGTAACGTCATCGTAGGCTTTCCATGTGTCCCATGCAGTTCGTTTACCTCTGCCTCCGAAAAACGACACCGTATCGCACCGTATCGCACACCGTGCGGATGGAACACTGGCAAGGCCTTACAGCGATCAGGACCCAAAGCTCTGGCTATCTCATGCGCTGCTATAAAACGGAAGCTTTTTCCGGTACCAAAAGCAATGCATACTTCAGTGTTGCTAAGGCGCTTAGCAGATGACACTGCCAGTACTACCACATCAGTGTCAACGGTGCGGATGGAAACTTTCGTCTTTCCTTCTTTCACGGCATCTTCCAGGTGCAGAATGATCCTCGTGTCTGCTTCTTCATGTGTACATGGAGAAAGCCTTGAGAGATCCCTGGATTGATTACAAGCATCTCAGAGCGATGTGTGCTGATTATCTGCTTGCTGCTGTCGACGGATGCAACTATGGTGTTTGCAAAGAAAGAGCAGATCCACCTTATTTTCATCAATGCGTAGAAACTCTTTCCAGCTCCCAGGAATTGCGGTAGAAGGCTCTACACGTCTTCTGACTCCCTTTCCTCTCTTGCTTCTAGTCTCAGATTTCAAACTGTCTGGGTGGTACTCGTCCCAGACAACGTCTACTCGGCTTGCATGCTGCGTTTGAGATACAACGTATGGCAGGAACACTTGCATTGCATAATCAGAGAATGTTTTTGTATATCCAGGTTGTAGCATGTTAACAATTGCTGAGCCGTCGAGGATACTGACATCAACATCAGGTTTGCTGGTCTTCTCTTTGGAGGTGACCAAGTCTTCCAAGCATTTGACTAGATCTGACTTTGTACCACTTCTGATTTTGCCGTTCTGGGATAATGCTGGTGGAAATGCTTGGTTTTCATGTTCAAAAAACTCATCCAAATTCCCATTATGCACTTGTGATGCAATATACAGACGAGAAAATAAGAAGCAATGGTTCTTAAGGGAGGTCAGCTGCAGCTGTGACTTGCTCTTCTCTCGGACTGGAGGTCGGCTAAAGAGAGGAAGAGTGTTCTTATTGATGGGATCTGAAATGGGCTTTGTTTGATTGACAAGCCGCTCTTTGACATAGGTATCATACTGTTCTTCACCAATTTTCTCAATTTGACGTATCGTGTCAATAACCGCTGGATCGGCAATGTCTCTGCTACCTAGTACAAGCAGATCGCTGCTGTTCTCAGTAAACGGATTGCCCATTTCTTCTAAGGTGATGGCCAGGCTATTCACATCTCGTTTAAATGCCTTTTGCTCATGTTTGGCCTCCTTGTGATGGCGAACATCCACCTTCTTCCTTTTTTCCGTTGAAACCTCAAACTCTCCAATAACTCTAGCCATCTCCGGTCCAGAAACCATCCACCGCCTCAGTGCAGCAGGGTTCTCAGTGAGGCCTACTGCTCCACCATCATCTTTAACTGCAGCGTTGTTCTGCTCGTGGCCTTGATCAATGGCGATAGCAGAAAATCTGTGTGCGGTTTTCTTGACCACGAAATTTCCTTTAAGGAACTCTGCAAAAACTTTGGGATGTTCTTCTTTCAGTGTTACCATGTCCCGCAGATGAACAGGGATCCACCGAGCATAATGTGTGTGGTCTAAAGCAAAGAACCAAGGCACGATCTTGGTGAGTGCATCCACATAAAGCTTAAAGTCCGCCTCTCTTATTGCCCTTACAAACAATAGCACTGTCAATTCCAGCTGTAGGATAAGCAACCAGAACTTGAATTGTGGATACAACTCAGCGTTGCTTGAGCACCAATCTTCTATCGACAGTGGATCGTCCTCCTCTCCTAAACCTGTGCAGTAATCCGTGTAGGCTTTCTGCAAAAGATGATACAGGCTACTTGCTGTTATCTGGTGGGCTCGTCGGGTGTGCGTCGCATGAGCGGCTCGAAGAAATGAATCTGCTGTACCAGGCGATGCCACATTGGCTTGCACTAATGCACCTGTCCAACCACTGCTTTCTAAAAGATTGCCAATGGTCTTAAATGCTGCAATCTCAATGTGGAGCCCTCCAAACATTATAACCAACTGATCTTCGCCATGACTTTCTGTCCAGTTCCACTGGATTTGTTTTGCGATTGTAAAGAGGGGCTGGTCCACAGTAATGATGGGGACCGGTCCAGGATTCACAATGTCAACTGCCTTTTTTACTACATCCATTGAGTGGCGAATCATTGCTACAGAGTGGGCTTGTTCGTAGAAAAGGGGCACTAGAGCGGTGTTTGTCAGGCAACTGTCTGATACTCCATTTGAAGGTTGAAAACCAGCGTGGTATGCAGACCATGAAACAGCCTCATCTCCCTGGGGGTTGTCATTAGATACCACTTGGCTCACTTGTCTCAGCCATCTGTGAAGGAAAAATAAATAAATGGATAGATAAATGAATAAATAAATGCGGTAAATAAAATAATTGAGCACCGCTTTATTGCACTTGCTAATTATTTCTTTTTGTGTATGGATAAAAATGTACTGCTGTTAAAGCACTTTACCTGTACTCCTTCTGTATAGCTTGAGTAATGCGCTCGCCATATCCTCTGTTGGGTCCTTGTATCTTTGGTACAGGTGGATCTTTACTTTGTAGAACTACAGGAGGCACACTTGTGTAAGATTCCGGCAGGCTGGATTTCACTGGATTAGATTCATCTTGAATAGCAATAACTTCCTGTTGAGTTCCTGTGCAATTTTCATCGGGGTGCTGAAACAGCGAAATCCCAGTTCCATGGAAAGAATCCTGCGAAGTTGTGGAACTGGGGTTATGGTCAATGTCGTCTACTGCTGCAGTAGTGAAGAGACCACCTTTGAGCTGAGGGGGGCAGACGGCTTTTTCTTGCTCATAGTGATAACAGATTTTGTCACCCAGGTCAGTGGAGATATTTAATACGCGGTCATACGATATACACAGTCACAAGTTAAAAGGGTGTCCACAAGTTCACGTTTTCGGGTTTTGGTATGGAGCATAATTCCTAAATAGATTGGCAGGGGTGTTTCACGCTGTTGACTGTGCCTGACCACATCTTTTGCATTCTCCTTGTGAGTCTTGGAGCTGTTGTATAGAAGAAGCTGAGATATACTGAGGGCTGGCTGAGATACTGCTGAAGGACTTGATTGTGTCTTGATGTTAGGTCCGTTTAGTATCATAGTAACCAGTGCTAGAAGTGATGTCGGAACAGACTGCTCCTGGCATTCGGTGGGAAAAGAACCATTGAATTCCATTTTCATTTGAAATATATCTCGTCGGACTATCTTTGCAGCTCTAGCTAGGTGAACAGCATCACTGTCTGCATCGTGTTCACATGCCTTTCTTAGAGCGGCGCCAACGTCTTCATCAAAAACAAGAACGACGTCACGTCCTTGCGTGTGAGCTTTCATGCCTGGAAAGTGAATTAAAATTCTGTTCTTGAGTTTGGTGGAGTGAACACGTCCTGGTAATGTAGTACCAAGTTGTTCAAGTCTGCTGCTGTATCGGTTTGCAAGGTCAGACAGTTTGAAAATTGGAGCTACAAGATTCTCGATGCGAGCTTCTTCCATATAAGAAACAAGTTCAGCAAATGCAATACCGTGGTTCACAGCATCCACATCAGTTTCTGCATCACAAGATTTTGTTTCTCGTGCCCTGTTGTAAAGAGCAACTAGGCACTTGATGTGAAATTCAGCATCCTGGGCAACCATGTCTCCATTACTGAGTTTTCAAGTAAAGGTTTGTCTTGCAATTGGAGAGCACAATTGGGGACACGGGCATCAAGCTCCAGTGTTGACGCTTTGTGCAAACACTCACCATCTTCAGCGTCACCGTCACAGAAGAAACAGCGATGAACGGAAAGAGGAACCTGTCCTCTACTTGTGTGGGTGTACTTTGTTGGGACATCTGAAGAAGAGCTGTCTTCGGGGAACGATATCCTCTTCTCTGCCCGTTGAAGTTTTGTCTTATTAAACTTTAGTCTGCACGAGTCATGCCATCTAGCTTTATGATGATGGAAACTTGCTTCGATACCCTCACCTTCATCTATTCGAGATAAATTGATCGTTTTTGGTAAGCATCCGAGCTTTTTTAAGGCCAATAGATTTTCAGCAGTGGTTTTATAACCTGCTCCTTTTGCGCCACGCTTTGAATCAGCTGGACAACAGAGACTTTCCGATGTATTTGTCTGACAGAAAACACACTTGTTCCAGTCTATTGGTATACTTGGTATATCCGATGTCCCCGGCTCTGAGGGGTCAATCACTTTGTATACTTTAGACATAGTCTTTCAATGATTATACATACGTCATCACGTGCTACCATGATTATAGGAGGAACTAATGTTTAACAGCTTCAAGGAAGACATGAGTTTCACCTTGAAGAAAAACGAACAAAAACCAATAAATGTCAAATCGCATAATTTTGCAAGGGTTTGCAAAAAACGTGTATTGAAAATTTGTTTTGGGCATGTTTGTAAGAATTATAAACCCTGGTAAGATAACCTCACCGTAAAAAAAAGACATTTTCAGAATTTGTCACCCTACCACCCAGGACAACTCATCTAAAAAAATTTCGTCTTAATTTAGCAGGTTTATATGTCATAATAGAATTATTTTAACTTTTATTGGTCACAAAAGAACTCTTTGAATGGGGAAAAAAAGACCATTATGCCAAATGGCTATCTGGAACAGTTGCCGTAAAAAATTCTAATTCATCCCAAAAATTAATTCTTCAAAACCGTTTGTCTTTTAAAAGCACAAACAAAACAAATTCAGCATTAATATAATTTTTATTGGTCGTGAATCGTCAAATTTGACAGTAATTTGATTGATTCTCTTAAAAGAAAAATAAAGTTGTTTGTGGTAGGCGAGTTGTCCCTAGCCGTAAAGCATTCACACAAAGTGGAAACTGCGGCAAACGCATTTGAATGGTTTCTTTTCAATGAAGTGGTCGCCGCTGCGTTCGCGTTGTGCAAAAATCTCTTTAGTTGTCCTATATTATAAGCTATGTACTTGTCTACGCATACAATAACTAAACAACGGATATAATTTTAGTTAACTGCAAGATTTGAGCCCTTCAAGCAAGTGAAATGACTGAAACAAGTTGAAAAAAGCCTTCATCTCATATTAATTAGTTTTCGGCCACGCTAAAAAAACATGTTGACAAAAGCGCATGTGAAATTTGCTTTCTGTAAGTTTATTTTCGGCTCTTTCTGTTACTTAACGTAATCTGCCTAAATTAAATATGCTTAAAGTATTCTAACTGCAATTCAAACTGATTAAAATTAACTTACATACTTACATGATTTGAAGACTTGTGCGCCTTTGCCTCTGAACGACTGAGGTAAAACTTTGGTCAGCAGTTTCGTTTTAAGTTAGCCCACACTTTGTTTAAGGGCTGCAGAATATCCTCATGTAAAAATTCGGAGATATATATAATAATTATAATTATTATTGGATTGAATATCATAAAAAGATTGCTTATATCCATCTTCTGTCACGTTTTATTTTACTTTTAACAACTGACAAGACAACTATTTTGTAGCATCAATATCCAAAACTGCAGGCTATTTAATGAATCGGTTTCCATGGCAACAAATAATTTTATGTCATTGCATGTCTGGAACTTTATTATGAAGTTTGGGATATGTTTATGTTGAGTTTCTCTTGGGCTTTACCCCTTTTTTTTAAAAAGAACATCTCAGAAACGGCAAAAAGCACTACCATTAATGACGTCATTTGAAAGGTGACGTAACTGGGGTCACGTGACAAACCTGCGATGGCCCTATATCTTAAAATGTTTCTTAAGATGTGTTCTAACTTTGTGCCAAATTTCACGCTTTTATCATTAAAGGCACAATTTGGCCAAATTTTTTCACTTATCTGCAGGACTACTGGGGAGGCTACGAAATGCCCGCGAGTAGGTGTGGTAAAAGGCACGGCAGGAGAGAAAAAAAAATAGGGAGACTGTAATAACAGTTTCACTCTGTCTCGTGTTCAGGGGAAAAGAGAAGCCTTCCACTTTAATTTAAGATCGAATTTGTTTAATTCGAGTTGATCTTCTCGGTGATGCTACGTAGCGGTACAATTACCAGGCAGGACGGTCTGCCTGAGCAACCACCATGGAGCTTTCATTCGTTTCTTTCGCCAAACGAAACTTTGATAGATTAGATAGATTCGACTCTTTTCAAACACAGTTAGCAGAACCGCCCAAACATCTTTTCCTCCGAACCTCTTTTTGCTCGCGCTATAACATCATCTCTCGAAGACAAGAAGCAGACAGATGATGAAAATCAAAGTACTCACCAGAAAATTCCACTAAAATCGACGCCATTTTGGCCAAAGCCGCGAAGTGATGAATGTCGATGATGCTACGTAGCGGCACAATTACCAGGCGGGAAGGTCTGCCTGAACAACCACCAATGGAACTTTCATTCGCTCTTTCGTCAAAATGGAAACTTTGATAGATTAAACTCTTTTCAAACGCAGTTAGCAGAACCACCGAAACATCTTTTCCTCCGAATAAATGAGAAACGGCCTCTTTTTCCTCGGGCTATAACACCTAATCTCGAAGACTAGAAGAAGACGATCAAAATCAAAATATTATCCAGAAAACTCCACTAAACTCGATGCCATTTTGGCCTAAGCCGCGAAGTGATGAATGTCACTTGTCAACGCACTCCTACTCTTTGATGAATTCTATTGCCCTTCCGACCAATCAACTGTAAAGGAGTTTCGAAGTTTCGCTCCTTGTTTTTCTGCTCGGTTAATAACATGTTTATTATATGGCAAAAAATGATGTAACTTATTTCTCACGCGGTTTATTTAAAGATAACCAGAGATGCACTGGGAGTAAGATATATCATAATGATTGGATAGATGGAAGAAATTTAAAGAAGTTTCCTAATCTCGAAAACAAAAAGCTGTTTGAAATTAGGTCAAATTTCTCAGGATCGCAAGTTTATTGGTATTTTTATTTATCGCAAAATATTGGTATTTTTAAAAGATGAGACGACGCTGATTGAAGTTAAAAAGTAGTATGAGATGAGGTTCGTCCGTTCTTCTTCATACGTACCACTGAACCATGATATTAAACTCAAGATTTCGAAACTGTACAGTCAGCATTTATTTTGGCTTCCTTCTGGGATTAATATCGTCTACAAGGTGGACTTCTACATGTTTCATTCTATAAAGTGAACGTAACAGTCTATCTGTGCAAGACTATTGATTGAAGGTAAGAGAAATATTAAACGACATAAGGAGATACCTCGAGGAATTTGGATGTTGGTAGCAAAAATTTGTATTACTCAGCATTACTCAGGAAAGGACGATATTTCACACTTTGATGAATTTGTGATTTACATCTTGTTTATTTATTTATTTAACTTTATTTATACACGGATAAAACATCAGGACTTAAAGTAAATACTAAACTAGCGTTAATTACATTGCTAAGATACTAAGATACTAATTTACAACTAGTAAAATCTAAGAACAACCAAAAAAACAATAACAAAAAAACAAATAACAAAAAACAATAACAAAAAAAAAAACACTAACAAAGTGCCTGCTTGCCATGAATGCCTTATTTGGTAAGTAGACTAAAACACAGTTGCTTTCGAACTAATGGCGTCAAGCAATCACGTAATATATCAAACGCAAGAGACGGTGTTTCATTGGAATATCCCGACATCGACGAGAGAGTTGAAAATACGACGCACAGCAGAGTATTCTTGAAAACATTCGTCTATGCTTATTAAGACCGGGCCAATATCCAAAACTCCTTGACAGTTGTGATTTTCCTTGTTTTAATTTGACGAACTATTAATCATTTGATAATGATTCACGACACAAGGCGTCAGAATCGGTAGTGAAGGCAGATCCTTTGCTTTAGAAACAATCGTAGAAGACGGACAATGCGAAGAAACTTCAACAGCGAAAGTTCAGTCATGTCCAGTATACACAACCTGATACGATCAGAAATTGGAGTAACTGCAGAATACCCCGCCGCATCGAGTGTGTTAGGAAAATGGCTGGCTACTCGGTACGCAGAGCAAATAAATTCAAGATGGCTGTGTATCTTAAGTAGCTGGCTACGCGGTACGCGATACGCAGAGAAAATAAATTCAAGATGGCTGTGTATCTTAAGTAGCTGTCTACGCGGTACGCGGTACGCAGAGAAAATAAATTCAAGATGGCTGTGTATCTTAAGTAGCTGGCTACGCGGTACGCGGTACGCAGTGAAAATAAATTCAAGATGGCTGTGTATCTTAAGTAGCTGGCTACGCGGTACGCGGTACGCAGTGGAAATAAATTCAAGATGGCTGTGTATTTTAAGTAGCTGGCTACGCGGTACGCGGTACGCAGTGAAAATAAATTCAAGATGGCTGTGTATCTTAAGTAGCTGGCTACGCGGTACGCGGTACGCAGTGAAAATAAATTCAAGATGGCTGTGTATCTTAAGTAGCTGGCTACGCGGTACGCGGTACGCAGTGAAAATAAATTCAAGATGGCTGTGTATCTTAAGTAGCTGGCTACGCGGTACGCGGTACGCAGTGAAAATAAATTCAAGATGGCTGTGTATCTTAAGTTGGTGGCTACGCGGTACGCAGTGCGGGGTTAAAATAAGTTCAGCATAGCGCAGCATCTTATGATAGAAATAAAAGAAGACTCCGGGCGTATCACAATGTTGTTTTCCTTTATTTATAATAATTATGTTGAATTGTGCACTCATTGCAACGGATTTCCAACTGAAACTACAATTATGGTAAATGATAT
>JAHPZR010041837.1:55000-60000 GCA_019787425.1 Platygyra sinensis | reverse complement strand
TGTGGTTCTTCTGTGTCAGAAGGTATTGTTGCAATGGGGCGGCTGTTGACGATTCCAGTAACTTCTGCCATGAGTGTCACCAGTAGTTCGTGCGTTAGCTGGGAACGCCCTATCTTCAGTAGCATTGCGTCCAATACACGTCGGACCGTACCGATTTGGCGTTCCCACACACCTCCGAAATGTGATGCATGGGGAGGATTGAACACCCATTCGCAGCCTTGCTCTGCCGTGAACTTCTGGATCCGTGTCTGGTCCATCTCCAAGAGTGCGTCCTCTAACTGCGATTTTCCTCCCACAAAGTTAGTACCCTGATCACATCTTATCTTTGCCACCGGACCGCGAATAGCAAAGAAACGGCGCAGGGCGCAGATGAAAGAGCTGGCGTCCATCGACTCCAACACTTAGATGTGAATGGCGCGGCTACTTAAACAGGTGATGATGAGACCCCAGCGTTTGGCGTTAGCAGCACCTCCTCTTAGTCTCCTTGTAGTGATCTCCCAGGGGCCAAAGACATCGAGTCCAACATTCGTGAAGGGCGGGCAAGCTTCCAATCGATCAGTCGGTAGGTTCGCCATATGTTGAGTTAAGGTTGGGCCTCTTAATCGTTTGCAAGTTACGTAGGATTCTATGAGCCTCGATATCATCCGGTGAACTCCAATTACCCAGTATCCACCTTCGCGGACAGCTCCGCTTGTGATTTGGCGACCTTGGTGATGCACCTTGTCGTGAAAATGATGGATGACTAGCTCTGATAGAGGGTGTCCTTTAGGGAGGAGCACTGGATGTTTCTCCTGGAATGTCAATGGGGAATTTCTGAGGCGACCTCCGACACGAATGAGTCCATTTGGATCTAGAAACGGATCTAGGAGCAGCAGATTTGAGTCTTTTGGCACCGTTTTCTTGTTTCCGTCTGCGGTTAGCAACTTTAACTCGACAGGAAAGGCTTCTTTCTGTAATGCTTTGATTGTAACCTGGCCGGCGTGCTCCAGTTCGGCTGCTGATGGAGGGGAGGGAGGTCTACTTGGCGTCTTTGAGTGTTTTCTCTCTTGGAATCCCTTTATTAATCGGATAAGATTGGCTACTGCACGCTTCACGGACAACCAACTGGAAAGGCGTTTAAATCTTGAACAGCCCAGATCTTGCGGTACCTGCGACTTTGTGGCGCAAACGACTACTTCTCTTTTCACTTCCGGGTCGTTTTCGTCGAGTGGCATCTTCTGAGGGGATACTTGTGAGGCTGAGGTAGTACGTTCCATAGGAATTCCGGTCCTGACAACCAGCGCGACTCTATCAGCTTGTCTGGAGACATGCAGCGGGTTGCTAGATCGGCTGGGTTGTTTGCAGTGTCGATGTATCTCCACTGGTGGGGTTCCGTGGCGTTGCGAATAGTTTGGACGCGGTTGGCCACGTAGATGTAGAATCTCCTGCTTTCATTCTGGATATAGCCAAGCACAACCTTTGAGTCGGAGTAATAAATTTCTTCATTAACTTCAACATCGAGTTCCTTGCGAATCATCTTTACAGCCTGGGTGGTTAGCACTGCGCTGCACAGTTCTAGTCTTGGGATGCTTGTTGAGTGGACTGGGGCAATTTTGGACCTTCCGTACAGAAGCGAGACACTTATTTCTCCTCCACCGTCGACCTCTCGCAGGTAAACAGCGGTTCCGATGGCTTCCTTGCTTGCGTCGGAAAATGCATGGATCTCTCTTCGCTCGACGGTGCCAAATCCTCTGCGGTGATAGCATCGAGGAATGGACACTTTTTCCAGGTCAGGAAGAACATCTCTCCAACGACGCCAGCGTTGGTTCATAATCTCCGGGAGCGGGTCGTCCCAGCCAAGAGGGTTGTCGTTGTTTGCCTTCTTTCCCATAACGACGAGTTGCTGTAGGATCAGCTTTCCTTCTAGGACGACTGGGGATGCGAGTCCCAGGGGGTCGTACACGGAGTTGATTGTAGAAAGAACTCCTCTTCTTGTGAAAGGCTTTTCTGACAATGAAACGTGGAAGGTGAAGTGATCCTTCTCAATGTCCCAATGGACCCCAAGCGATCGTTGTGCTGGTAAGACGTCGTGGCGCAGGTCTAGATCTTTGATACTTTTAGCACGATCCTCTGCTGGAATTGCCTCCATGACGGCCACTGAGTTGGAGACTACCTTATGAAGTCTGAGGTTCGCTGTGGCCAACATGCCTTGGTTTCATTTTCTGTGCTGCAGGAGGTCAACCCGTCGTCCACATAGAAGTTTCTGTGGACGAAGTCTCTGGTCGCTTTTCCATACTTCTCCTCGCCGTCGTCTGCTGTCTTCCTTAGGCCAAAGGTGGCGATGGCAGGGCTGGGCCATTTCCGAACAGGTGTACGGTCATCTTATTCTCGATGATTTCTTTAGATGGGTCATTGTCTTTAAACCAGAGGAAGCGAAGAAAGTTCTGGTGCTCTGGGGCTACATGGAATGAGTGGAACATTTGCTCTATGCCGCACATCGCCGCGACGTTCTCCTGACGAAAACGTATGAATACTCCAGAAAGACTATTCATGAGGTCTGGACCCGGAAGAAGTTCCTTGTTAAGCGAAACTCCTTGAAACTCAGCCGACGAGTCGAACACGACGCGGATTTGATCCGGTTTCCTGGGGTGGTATACTCCAAAGTGGGGCAAGTACCAGATTTTCCCTTCGTTTCTGCTTTCTACTGTCTGCGCTTGTTTGGATGTGTCACGTTTGTTCAATCCATTTGTCTCCTGACGACTAGCAGGTACTAACCGCTCCTCTGGGGGAACAGGAACCGCATGGCCACGATCGAAAATTTTACTCATGAACTGGAAATAGTCTTCTTTCATCTTGGGTTTTCTCTTGAAGGTGCGCAGCAGGCCGTTGAGGCGATTAACGGCTAAGGGACGGTTGTTGGGCATCGCGATGTTTGGAGTACGAAATGGGAGTGGAATCTCCCAATTTCCTCGATGGTTCTTGCGGGTGCCAGCATTCATAATCTGCATAAAGCGTCGGTCGTCTTGCGACATGCTCAGCATGTTGTCTTCTGGAGTTGTTCTGAAAACGTCGGCTCTGATTTCCTCTCTCTCGGCGTATTTTTCCTTTACCTTGAACTGGTTGGGACAAGGCACAACTTCGTGTTTTGTGGACGAGCGCTGAATGGTTTGGCTGTCCCAGGGAAGGGCAGAGAGTTGATCGGGATATTCCACTGCTGTGCGGCATACGAAGATGTGAATGGGCCCGCCTACTCGATCCAAGCACCTTTGGCCGGATATCGTCCATCCTAGATCGAGTCGTTGCGCCCAAGGGGCTCCTTTCGGACCATTCCTGCTCTCTCTGACCTTTAATAATTCGGGTGTATCTCTGCCGATGAGGATCTCGACCTTTGCCTGAGGATCGTAAGGAGGGATCTCCTTAGCAACTTGTTTAAGGTGGGAGAACTGCATGGCCATTTCCGGTGTGACGATCTCGCGCTTGTCTCGAGGAATGTTGGAACACTCAACAAGTTGGGGAAGTTTTATCGTTCTGCCAGCCATTGAGCGTAGCACGACGCCGCAAACTCTTCTTCCTGACTTCTCTTCTGTCTTGCCGCTGCAGGTTGAAAGCAAATATTTCAGTTTTGGTCCAGTAGCGCCTAATTTGTCCGCTAGGCTCGGGCTTATCATTGAGGCATTACTCTGGTCATCTATAATTGCATAAACGCGGTAGGGTTCTTGTGTTCCATTCTCTGTGAAGACATCAACGAGCACGATTTTGCTGCACGAGACTCCAGCGCTGTTTGGGTTCTGACAAACGGAGGTACAGTTTGTTCGAATCTCCTCCCCGTGTTCTTTTCGCGTGGTTTCTGCTCTCTCTCTCTGTGGAGAATTGTAGGGTGACGTTCATCTCCACACTTGGCGCATTTCACGACTGCAGTGCACTCGGTTGAGCGGTGTCCTCTTTGCAGGCAACGGAAGCACAGTCCCGCTCTAAGGATGCAGTCATTCTTCGCTTCGAGGGATTCGTTTTCAAACGCCTTGCACTCTGTCAAAAGGTGTCCCTTACGCTGATGGAAGGCACAGAATTTCTCTTCTTTGGCGTCCTTTTTCGTGATGTTTCCGCTTTCCATACTTGATTTGAGAACTCTTCTGTTTGTGTCAGTATCCTCTTCGGGCATGTCAGGAATGTGTGGTCTGTGGTCTCGAGTCCTCGTTTGTGGTGGTTCGACTGTGTGCAGGCCAACACATTTGGGTGGTTCTTCAGGCGTGCTTGTTCCTGGATGATGGCCGCAAATTCCTTGAAGCCGGGGTAGGCATCATTGTGATCCTCAGCATACTGAACAACTCTCTTCTCCCATTTTGAACGAATGAAGTTGGGTAGGTTCTCAACGATGGGGCCAATCGCGGAAGGATAGTTTAGGCACCCGAGGCCTGGAAGGAAGGCCAGTTGACTATCTACGTCAGCACACACGTCTGCAAATCTCTGAAGCTTGTCGCTATCTCCTTGTTCGAATCTGGATGTGTGTTGAAGTCGTTGCACGAGAACGTTTGTGATGGCAGCTGTATTGCCAAAGCGTCTTTCCAGCTCTGTCCATACGTCTCGCAGGGCGACGACTGGATCTCTATATTGTCGCTGTCGGAAGTTGTTCACCACCTTCTGCGCATCTCCTTTTGTGTAGCTTCTCAAGTAGTTAATCTCCTTTTCTGGTGACAAGTCGGTGTGAAGGGGTTCGCTGCAAGGGGCTCCTAGGGGGGCGTATTCCTCGCTTGACCGTATTCTGCGATGTTCCTATTAGGTGGCGTGTTAGATGTGCGCTCCTCCTTAATTCGAGGAGTGCTGTGCTGACGCGAGTCGTCATCCTTTACTTTCAAACGTTCATCAAAGGGATTAGTGTTTCCTGTCACGCAATCCAGTGTCTTAAATGTCTCCTGTGGATTTTCTTGCGTGTTTATCCACGCTTGTGTCTGTTCTTTAGTGTCCACGGGGTCGGTGAAACCTGGAATAGTGACTAACGTGATTTTTCCGTTATCTTCGTCCTC
>JAHPZR010041837.1:0-47500 GCA_019787425.1 Platygyra sinensis | reverse complement strand
CGACAAGCACCCGGTCCTGGGCCCTAACATACCTTCTTTTATACATAGTTAGCACACAAAATAAGCACAGAGTTTCTGACAAAGTTCTTACGTACAACATATTTCCTACATGATTATAGCAATAACTCAGCTATAATATGAAAAGTTCCAGTTTTATTTAGCTTAGGTCATTTCCGTCACTGCTGACTTACATATGGTATCGTGTCAAAGATTATTTGTTACAGTTAACCTGTCATTTGCTGACAAATGGCTATCATTCAGACTATTGAAAGATTTTACACAAGTTTCTTATAGTTATTTTACTTTTCTGTATACCCTCTATACCCCAAGAATGAACATTTCATCCCCAGGCTAACAATCTTATTTCTCTGCCGACTTCCTATGGTACACAGTATCATACCACCATACGTTTGTCTGTTACAGTGATTTGTTCAGCAGTAGTTAACCGATTGTGCTTTCCTCGTCCAAAAAGTTGGGAATAAATACTAACCTCTGAGAAACATGTACAAAATATTTACTGCAAATAGAGGTTCTTCACTTAATAAGAAATAAGAAAACAAAAGCTCGGTCTACTAAATCTACTCCACTATGCAAAGCACCCAGCAGAGCTTCTTTCCACGATAATCAATATCATGCAACCAGAAAATGGTCATACACTGACCCAGACTTCCATAACTATTTTTTCTACCTATAATTATATTATATAGTTACATGTAGAACTAACCAGCTAGTCTACTGAGTGATAATCTAAATCATTATTCATTCAAAATATTTCCCCATCTCTGATTGGTTAAAACCATACACATAATTCAAAATAACCAGCTGCTGTTGACCAAATTTTGAAGATCTTTGTCATACTGAACCAATGACGTTAAATGTTTTGTCATATTGAACCATTACCATCAAAATGACGTCAAATGTGCAGCCCGCTGCAGGTTATTGAACTGTCGACCGAGAAAACCTAGGGATGAGGTTGTGTTCTTTTTGGTTTACAAAAACAAAGAGCGAAATGGCAAAACTCTTTTAAGAATGGGGGAATAATTTGAATGAATAATAAAGCAATCATTGAAATATTCAACTTTCGTAGGATATGAAGAATTCTGCAGATTTCAGAGGGTGTTATCCATCTACAGTGGCCTCCTTGATCTGGAGATTCTTCATATCCTACTCAGCCTCATTCACTAATTGCTCATAATGTCATCATTGTCATGTGATAGTCTACGAGGGCGCAGCCCAAGTCAACTATCACACACAGAAATTGAGAGCGAATAATCTAATTGTTTTAGTATAAATCTACTAGTCAGTCAGAACTTTGTCTAAATCCTCTCCACAGACACTTTGAAAATGCCAAGAAATGGCCATCATTTTGTTAACAAGGGTACAATGCTACTTTACTCACTATCTATCACAGATTATAGTTCACCACTAAATTTTCCTTTGTTGTCATTGGTCAAAACGGATCAAGTGGTACGATCTCGCGCAGGCACCATCTGTCAATAGAATGCCCTGGGCTGACTATCAGACGATAGAGCCTGCTCAGTGGAGGTGGCTCATTAAAGGCAGCTTTTTCTTAGTTTTCTTTTAGATAAGTTGAAAAGAATAATTATCCTCCCATGTCGATTTTAGTTAGATGACAGCAAGAGAAGTGTTTTTTAGGCTGAAAACTGCGGTAAACTACGGTAAAGTAAAACATCAAGTGGGTGCTGAGGTTTCAAGATTTGAGATTTCCTCTTTAGATGGTTTCTTCTTTAGAAGTCAACAGTTGACATATAAAACTGTTTATACATGTGAAGATGTAACATCATCTGAAGAGGATACAACGGAAAACGGAAAACATGAAACACCTAAGCGCTCAAGAGCGGTTGGAAATTTTGATCAATAAATTCTTGTCGTTTTCAGTTTTGAGGCATGCCGCTATGGGAAAATTTAGTGCTGAACAATAAAGACAATAGCGTGTTTATGTCTCGGAACTATCGGTCTGATAGTTGCCCCTTGGAAATTTGATGTTCTTAAAACCAGCATATTTGCCCTTGAAGCCTTGCTTCTCGGGCAAATATTTTTTAAAAACATCAAATTTCCATGGGGCAACTATCAGACCGATAGTTCCTCGCCAGAAACACTACTGTTTAAATAGATAGAGAGTAGCATAACCAACCAGAGAACAGCATTTGTGATAGAACAATAGTAGATTTATACTAAATAAATTACTATTTACAATACATGCTAACACTTATCTAGACTAACTTTCATACCTAACTTGTATATGAACTTAAATGCATTCATTTATTAATACCATAGAATGCATAGCAGCACTAAATTTGAAAGAAAGCCAGCACAACAGTGATGACCACCATTTCTCAGTCTATGTAAAATTTCCATCTCTTGCAGGCTATTAAACTCAGTTTTCTTTTACAGAACATTTGGTATCATCACATGCTACAGAAAGTGTGTTACATAAGGTTAGAGCACACTCGGTTAAACCTTTTCCTTCACGAGCCAGGAAAACAAAAAGTTATTTTCAAATTGAGAACAGCTACACATGTAATTCCATTTTTTTTTAAATCGGACAACTATCTTTTGAATGTCACAAGACCACAGCAGAGGGGATCATGACACTATACCACAGAAAATTACTCTTCATTATAATGAATCTTGTTAACAATGCATTACTCACTCTGAAGGTGAAAGGGTCAAATGAGATGAGTTAATGACGACATAATAAAAAAAAATGTAATTAACTGATAAATGTAACATAATTTGGTAGACAATCTAATATTCAATGTAATGTGGTAAACTTACCAGTATGTTGTTTACCAATCTAGAACGCACATAGTAATGTTTAGAGAGTTCTATCCGGGGTCACTGTCTAATTGGTTTAATCGCATCTATAAAAGATTGTTCATAGTGGCTTCCCATGGTGTAGTAGGTGCCTATCACCACATGCTTTGATTTACATGTACCAGCATGGAGGTCATTAGCAATAAAAATCTTTAAACTGATATTGTTGCAATCCTCGTTGAAAACATCTTATTGCTTTACTTAGTTCTTGATAATCAACAACTACTAAAATAGACAATGAACAGAGAAGAATTTAGCAGAATTTTAAACCTTCAGTAGTTGTTGTTCCTGCTTTTTTTTAAAAAATTTTATAACTGAAATTTTATCAGAGGGTGAAGGGACCACACAGGCAGAGGAAGACTAACAGTAACAGGCTGATATTGAAACACAAACCCTTGCTATTTGTCATGTAGTAAGCAAACCATCGGTCCATTACAGGTGACCAATAAATTTGACAACTACACATGTGCATCAATTATGTGAACTTACTGGTTTCCTCCTTGATGTTTTCCTTAGCTAATGATTGCAAAACTCATAAGTTTTAAGACTTCCTAATCTCAAAATGTGTAAATGGTATGATCATTTAGTAATAATTACACCTGGTGTGGTATCGTAATTGGCCTCATGCTGTGACAGTGCTTGTCTGATTTTGAAATTAATTGTTCCATTACTCCTAAATTGTACTCCTCTTGATTTGATTACTGTTACTTATCTGTATCTACACATAGAGTACATAATTTACATGTAAATGGTTTCCAGTATTTTCCAGATTTGTACAATAAGGACAGACCTTTTTTTCACAATACGCTCTACATTACTTTCTCTATCAAATTCGAATGCAATGTGATAATTATTATAATCGTCCACTTCTTCCATCTGATACTGCTCCCCAAATGTCAAATACAAAATCATCAGGGAACTGGAAGTCAGAAAATTCTTCATCCACAGCAAGAGCAAAATCACTTGGATTAGAAAGTGACTTACCCTTCATCACCAGTGTCTCAGCTAAGAAACAAAAACAGATTATCTTGAGCATAATATTATAAAGTACTGATCTTTATCTCTTTTCATTCACAAGACACTGGTTTGTTTCAAATTTCATTTGCAGAAAGAGAGAAAAAGTGACAACACCTTAGGCAATGATCTTATAACCATAGAAAAGAAAGAGACATGGCTAGGTTGATCATAACCTCTTATGCAGGCGCAGATCCATACTGATTTCCACCGTTTTACGGAAATCGGTCAGAATTTTCATAAAAAAAAGACATGTATATATTTTTAATAAATGTAAACTGCAAGTTAAATCTTGATAATAGTTTTGACATTTAATTTTTGGGGTCTTATGCTTTGCATACAGATCCCTAAGTCAGAGGCAAATCTTGTGTGTCAGTGTGTCAGTCAGTGGATCACTTTGAGGACGAGATGACACGTGACAGATCTCCGAGAGTAGGCAAGTAGACTGGGTACTAGTGTTTTCAAGTGGTTTCGCCGGCCATTTCTTTGAGCGTGTTGTCGTTGTGTATTGAATTGCAGCCGTTTTCCCTGTGTTGGGAAAATTTTGAAGAGCATTCCGTCGCAGATTTATGGTACTTGTTCAAGGTAAGTTATGTCTAATTTCAAAATTGCTCTTTCGTGCTGTTTATGATTGGTTTTCTTTCTTTCATTTCGAAACTTAACTGCACTGCTTTGCCATGTTTGCTCTTTGTTATTTCATTCAGGTGTTGCTGAGTGAAGTTTCCTCGGCACTACATGAGTTTTTTACTCTCGCAAGGCAACATATCTAGACTCGCCTTGTGTTTAGTGCGGATTGAACAGAAGCTAAGACGTTTTCGCAAGCCCAAATTCATTGAACTATGGCAGTGGGTTATACCTCAAACTGAAAGAGTTATTGTACTCTCAAAAATACTCGCATTGAATAAGAGTCTTGCACTTCTGTTGTCTGTTATTAGTCGCCAGTATGGGAAAACAATCGAACAATACCGGTAAGGGATCGGCTGTCACAACAGTTTTGTCAAAGCCAAGGATGCTTTTTCACGGGTGCGAGTTACGATTTTGGAATATGATGCTTTTGATGTTTTACTTACATTTAAATGTGTATTACTTGCCAACATTAATAGACGTTGTTGGACATTACAAGTTGTGGAATGCGGTGATGTTTTGGTTAAACACAAATTATGTGCTACAATGTTTACATCCCATTGCTTATAAGGCCTGATATGTTCAGAAATGCAGGTTAATGAGATTCATGCTCTTTATGATAAGCATAAAAAAGAATCCTATTCTTTATTCTCTATGAGCTTCTAAATAACATTTTTAGTTGTATCTTGTTAAAGTGGTTGGTTTTATAAATATATATATAATTCATACATATTATTTTATTTTATGGTATACAGGCTCCTGTTGATACCAGTCATGTGACTGAAGGGGTCATCCTGTTTAAATATTAACTTTTTTTAATTATTACTATTTTTAAGTCTCCTCTTAACTAAAAGGTCACCAAAGAATACATAATTCTGTCAAATTTGAAGTAATATGAAAATGACACTTTGTGATGCTTATTCATAAAGTGCATTGAATCTCATCAGCCTACATTTCTGGACATAACTGTATAAGGGGAGCAAATGATGTGGAGCAAAATCCAGATCTTACAATATTTGATATCATTGATCCAACAACCACTGCGTCTGCTAACTCTAGTTTTGTAATGTCCATAACAACGTTTAGAACAAAGATATTGACAGCTTTTGAGAATGAAATCAAAGGATCTTTTGTACTGATAGTTAAGTACCATGTGATGAATACTTGCACAAATTTTAAACGAAAACTGCTTAAGAGAAGATGTAAGAAAGAGTTTTATTTCCAAAAATTTGCCCTCTGAATGTAATGTCTATAATGTGGAATTACCAATATTCTCCCTTCTTACACGAAAGCCTTCAATTATTATTAGAGATAAAGGTACACTGGCCATACATTTTCCACTTAAAAATTGCAATGACTTGACTACCTTCTCACTTGTAGCAGTTCAAATCCCAGATGCTGATATTTTAGAACATCATTCCAACCGAAAGGAATAAAACTAAGCATAAGACCCCAAGTACGCATTGCGGACCTATTTTTATTTATTCTTTTTTGCCAATTACCTGAAATAGACACGAGTCATAGACACGTTCTGGCGGCAAAATTTTATGAAGCACGAGGTTAAAGACGAGAGTGACAGGACTTTCCTTGTTGCACATTTGTTACAACATGGACAATGACTTTGCCTTCGGCGCTCTTTTTGCAGTAAATCGGTCAATATTTTTCCTAGATCCGTGCCTGTTATGTGTAGCCACATACCGGTAAATAAAAAAAAACAGTCACAGAATTATGGAAGAAATGGTGGCAGCACATTTTAAGCATCACAGAAACACTAGAAATCTAATCAACCAATCAATCAATGCTAGCTGATGGGAAACACCCCTCTACTAATCAGGGACACTTAATGTAGAAGCCTGCTATTAACAAACATAGGCACACAAGGCGTGCAAGAGTTATTTTTTTGTGAACTGAAAGGTTGCAGACATAGCAGAATTAAGTTGATGACAGGTGGAATGTTTTACTAAATAAACTACAGTAATTTGACACTCCAAATTAATATAGATATCATCTTATTTTCTCACAGGCAATTTGATTTGTTCTTTGATACAACCCATACTGTGCACATGCATAACTTCCCGTCACTCATCGATCTCATAGCCCTTTCAACTCCAAGAGGAATTTTTGCCCAAAAATACTCAAGAGAAATTTTCACATTTTATGCGAGTCGTAAGTTTACCCTTTCTACAAAACAACACTACTTTACTGAAAATAGAAAGAAAGAGAAAAAACTTTCTGATACATTGAAAGTCTGATTTAATTAAATTGCACTTTAACTTGATACCACGCAGTCTTCAAAGAACATTTGAACAGTTCTCATACCTTTTACCTTTGAAAATATCGAACTGAATGTCATCAAATAAAACTATAAACTGCTTCTGCAGAGATGTAAAATAGTTTAGAAATGAAAACTTCTATGTTTAACAATAGCCGACAACTTGTAAGCTCCAATTGAATTTACTCCCATATCAAAAACAAAAGTGTCAAGTTACCATTTATAACTAAAAATAGCAAACATCTCGTGCGAACAATTTTCTCCGACATGAAAAACAAAAGTGTCAAGTTTTCATTTGTAACTAAAAATAGCAAGGATCTCGTGGGAACAGGTGCTGACGATTTGTTAGCTCTAATTGAATTTACTCGTTTGTGAAAAACGAAAGTGTCAAATTACCGTTTGTAAATAAAAAATAAATATCTCGTTATATTTGCATGTAACAACACAAACAATCATTACCTGTACCTATTGTAAACATTCAAACCCTTTCAAATCAAAATAGTCTCATCTCCTCTAAAACATTTCCTAAGAACTAGAAGCAACGATGCGTGACGTCGAATTGAATTTACTCAATGTGAAAAACAAAAATATCAAGATACCATAACAAAAAATAAAAACATCTCATTCATTTGCATACAACTAGCTCACACACTGTTTCAAACCTCAAGGCTCATCTCGTCCATAACTAAAATCTTCAACCTAAACCACAAAATGCCGAAGTAAACCCAATATATGAATACTTCCTCCTCTTTTATAGAAGAATAAATATGGCCATTCTGAACTGTATCGGGATCAAATCTTCTCATATACCATTTACCTTTAAAGTGCCACTAACATAAAATCTACTAGTTTCCTTGATTTCATCAGTGAAAAAATTAACTCGATTGATAAAATCCTTGCGTTTCTACAGGCGTTTGAACTCGTAATTTCTATGTTCACAACCGCGCAAAGTGGGATCTGGGTTGGGCTACTAGTGACGTCACTTTGGAAACCGAGCTGAAACACTCAAGAGACTTTTGACTGAGCTTTAGGAATATCAAAACATTTTTGGATTATTTCTGATTCTCATTTTATCGAAACACAACAAGATTTTTACGTGAAAGAACTGTATCATCTAGCATTACAATTTGGAGTCTAGCTACGATTGGGACGACTGCGATGTACATTTCTTTTTTTCCATTTCGAAGTGTAGGTCACCAGTGGAGATTGCCGTGTTGTAATTTTTGCCAGGATCAAGATCGACAATTTGCCGGTCCATTTGGGTTGTAACAGAAACAAGTAATGGCAGTACAGTTAACTTACAGCTCTTAAAGAGTTATAAAGATGTCAGTGGACATGAAGAGTCGGTAAGTTGGCTTTAAGGAACGAGCAGATTTCGGAGTGTCAAACTTTTAGATTCACACACTAATTTCTCCCGAAATACAAGTAAAAATGCAATGCAGTCGTGGTCCACTTCTGTCTACTTCGCCAGATCAATGATTGAAAACAGTTTTAACATGAGAGATAAGCAGAGATGTCGGCAGACAATATCCAAAGGCAAGGTAATAACTGTTGTCCAACCTAGTGTATGCATAGTCAATTACTGCGTAATTTTAGTATGCACGAACACAAGCTATACAAATTTGCATATTCTGTACTACTAAATCATGGCATATCCTTTGTTAGGATATTGAAAAGAGGTTCAGTATAGTATCAGTTAAATGAATACATTTCTACTTCACTGTTAATTTGAATGAAATGTCCATTTTATGTAGTACGCTAATAACCTGGGAGTTCTCGACCTTTTAGTTTGCATTTCGGTTGACTGACAATCGCTGCGATTCTTCTTTCAGCACCACGAACTCCGTCGGTAGCTCTATAGTCGAATCTTAATCATTTGATTCACTTTTCTCACATAGTTATAAATGCTTGATCCATTCTAAGTTTGAAATTTAGATATATTTCCTTCCTCAAAACGAAACTCAAAGAACAAAACAATGATTCTGAATGGCTATTGAGATACACGGTCGGATTACAGCTTCCGGTGTGCGTGTGTTTTTATCAAAATCCACAAATACATAGCTAGTCCTCATTCACCAATCTTAATCGCTTCGTTGTAGAACGCAGATTTCGTTTACTATTCGTTTAAAAATGTGTCTATTTCGAGTGAACAAAAACGATGCGTTTAGTTTACCACGTGATTTCATGTGATGGACTCGGAGGATCGATTGCTTGCACTTGGAATAGTCAGATGGCTTCCAGCTTGTCCCAAATTCACTTCCTATGTAGTACCATGCGAATGTCAAGCTTTCCACTAGAGATAGAGAAATATACACGCCATGAAGAGCTACAGGTTTTTATAGTATTGGCGAACCCGTGATCCGAGAAATCCTCGACGGCTCCCCGACTTTCGCTTCGCGCAGATCAGCCGTTTCTCGTTTTTGGTCGAGTTTCATCGGGATAGAGGTTTCGAATGAAGAGGAATACTCTATCCTGCGCATCCTGTATTGCTACAGTCTCCAACAACACATCTTCCTTGCATTCTGCAACAATTTTGACACACACTATCGCATGCTCGCATATATTCTTCTCAGAAAGAAAACATTGTAGTTATTCCCGAAATGACGTCAGAAGCCAACTCCCCCCATTCTCCGCTATTCCTGGGTCGTGAACATGGAAAGGTGCAAAATTATAAACTTTGAAAATTCGTAGAAAATTAACAAAAATAGCTACAAGGATAATTTTTTCGCAGTTTTAATCAGGAGAAAAAAGAAAATTTATAGTAGCAGAAAAAATTTTTTGGGGTTAGTGGCACTTTAAAACAAGAAATTTGATTGGCTGTTTTAGTAGATCCGATCTGATTGGTGTGGCATACATACATCTCTCACTCACTGACTCACTCACTCATCCATTGACCCGTCCACAACATACTCGAAGCGCCGACTAAAAGGTATTTTTTTTTACAAAAAAATAACTCAAAAATTGTTCTGATATTCTATCTCCAGCAAGGAAGTGTTTCTTCTGTAACAACAGGATCTCAATTTAATTTTCTTGAACTTCAATAATAAAAATTACAGCAAATAACTTTCAAAATATTTCATTATCTTTAATTTTCAACAGTTTACCTAAATCTGGATCCCTTATTCCAAGGAAGCTTTCCAACAAGTCATCTATTTTCTGAGCAGCTTTGACCTCCCATGCTGGGGCCTGCAGATTACCAATAAACATGGTTAACTAATTATAAAATAATTTAACTTAGCCAAGCAGCTATCTTAAGAAATTCCAATTTAACATGTGCACTGTACCAAAACCAGACCAGTAGAAAATGTAGACAGGCAAAAATTGTCTTGGATACTAAGATCTGACATGTCACTAGCCAGCAGGTCAGTGTATTTAAGATTTCATCTCCAGTACTGACAATTCAATGCAGTCATAAATTAGCTGCTTCCTGTAAGCCACCGAGAATGGAGAAAGTGTACAAAATATACATGGATAACAATAACCATCTAGGAAACAGTATGCACCCTCATTTGCTTGTAATAATCTCGTAAATAAACCAACATCCACGATATGCAGTACCACTCAAATGTAAGTTACCACCTTCTCGAGAGATGCGTCTCGTTTCTCTCGAGACGCGTCTCGTTTCATTCGAGTCATTTCTCGTTTCTCGCGAGTGCACTGCAAATACCAGTGTGATCATCGTTTGATATTGTTTATTTCACAGTTGTAAAAAATCGATAAGGAGATAGCTGAAAATCACTGTTCGGAATCTTTTTAAAAACCGCTTTATTTTAGAAACGAGTGATCACAAGGAGTCAGTAAACTAAGAATGTTGCACTTCATTTTTGAATTATAAAACTTCTAGTTCTTACGACGCGAAATCACGGAAGTTCGGGTGAACTTTTAAATCTCAACCATTCAGGGACAAGTTTTACCGCAGCAGCAGTGCAGATAACCAGTAAAATTACTAGCAAAACAACTCGACATGCGAAGCACACGCTTTGTTGATCTATTACGTGTTGTGTGCGACCGAGGATCATGTAGAGTTCTTTCAACCGTGTTTGTACTTGGCAAAAGTATATTGACTCTTCTGATTGTGCTGCACAGAATTCACAAAAAAATCGTAATTATGAAAACAAGTTGTCTAGATTATAGTATTTTGCTAAAGGCTAATGTGCTTAAAAACTTTTCTGTTTTAAAAAACGTACCGAGGTCGACACAATGAACTGTTCACTCATGCGAACACCTTTCATCACTTATACACGGCCGTTGAACTCGACTGCATCATGTCACGATTAATTTATGACAACTAGATACGTGTATATTGTACCAGGCTGTTTAATTTTGATATTCAATGAAATGCTCCTCCGTTAAACTGATGGAACTGCTTGTTTAATAGATGTTTAATGCTCCTTGAAAATCGTTTTACGCTGACTTACCGTTTGTGACATTCTGAAAGCTCATCCGCAGTCACGCTGTTACTCCACGCTGATTGGATGATGCTAAACCATGCATCCAATCAGCATGGAGCAAACAATGTGACTGTTGCTCCATCGGCTGCGGATGCTGGTGGTCGCTTGGAAAGATGCATTTCTCAAAAATTATTTGGCGATTCTTGCCAAACAGAAACGTTATCTTAGCGCTTGGTTGAGAGCTTCAAATGAAAGGTACTTTTCTTTTAACTGAAGACTAGTAATAATAAAACATCAAAAACTGTTCGCTGCAAAGTTTTGCCCTGAAACAAATGCGAGATTCATAAACTGCAGTCAACTGCTGCCATCTCGACCATTGAATACACACTAGGACTGAAAACTGATCGGCAGCTCCGTTCATTTTCTCTACTCATTTTTCCATTCACATTGAGGAGCCATTAGAACAAAGAAATGATGTTTTTTGCTCAACAAGTGAACTGAGCCGAACGAAGGAATGTTTTGAATTCCGTCTTGGGAAGCACTGAATTTGAATTGTGCATGAGTCAACGTCGGTCTCGATAATTTTTAAAACACACACTATTCAATCTTTCCGGTTCGTCAATTTAAATGTTTGCTTAAGAGCTTCATTGTATGAAGTTCGGAAACCGCAGGGAGAAGAGGAGTCCTATTTGACCGTATTTCCAGTTGAATTCACTGTTTAATTTGTTAGCTTCCAAAGTGCTTTTTGAAGAAAGAAAATGTATTTCAAATATAACGCGAGTCAAATACAAGTATTCAAGCCATTATTTTTCATGTGAAAGTTCTACTTAGTAGGTAAGAAAGGATTTTTGAACAGCTTGATCGACACTCAAATCTGTATTGAATCAACTAGGACCTCTCGAATCCCTCTGGAAACTAACTCCATCATACAACCCCTCTCCCCTCTGGAATTTCCTGGGTCTTTGACCCCCCCCTCCCCTTCGGAATTTGCAATTCCCTCTGTGGTGGGGGTATGGATATTTTCTGGAACCACACATTCCAGAGACGCTTCTCGAGAGAAATGAGATGCTTCTCGAGAGAAACGAGACGCGTCTCGAGAGAAATGATATGCGTCTCGCGAGAAACGAGACGAGAAGTGGTAACTTACATTTGAGTGGTACTGTCACTTTGAAAGAAATATTTCTAATAATTCACAATTGTCCATGGAAAGCAATCCCCTTAACAAACAACACGAGTGCCCTTGACAGGAGTCAAACCCATGACCTCCCAAACACCAGGTGGGCGCTCTTTCCACTGAGCTACCGAACGAGAACTCATGGAGACATTACGAAACTTAAAATTCACCATCTTTGTGAAAATGTGATAAAATTACTGTGGAAAACTGGTAGTTTTCTTTATGGATTTGACCCCTAATGTGATAAAAATTACCAAAACTGAGAACAGTGATACCTCTTCAGTCTCAACAACAGGTGGACCCTTAGATCGCAGTCGAAGAGTTGCCTTTCCACTTCCCACTGCATTAGCAGCTGCTGGGGATTCAGTCACCGAACTTGCTCCACGACTTGCTGTTCTTGGGCCAATACCCTCTGCAAAATAATCACAAGAATTCTGGACATGTTTCTGTAGAGAGACAAGGAACTCCTTCAAACATATTTAAAATTTTAAGGCTATGTCCTGAAATACTGTATGTTCACTTCCCTTCACAAATTGTACACCAAGAAGGCTAAAAAAAATTCCATTGGGCCTTAAAAAAATCCCTCTCAATTATTCTAGGTAAGAAAGGTTACACCATTTTTTACTTTTGAGCTAATTGTTATTATATTTAATTCAGAGGGGAAAAACCACTTTAGAGATAAGAACAAGAGCAACTTGATGACATGTGTGACAATCACAGTTGATCATCATTCCACACATGGTGAATGGAATGTACATGACCACCTAACCTCACAGTCTGATGAAGATCTAGAAATACCGTATACACTCAAAATTTCCCCGTTGATATATCTTGTGACAACTCTGCATTCACTTTGTGAAATTGCCTCCTTGTGAAATAATGCATCTGTTTTGTTATTTTGCGAGACATCAGCAGCTGACTATTTTAAACCTAGAGAAATAATCAGATATATATGTTTTCTCTTTTATTGAACCCATTGACTCCTGCGCCAGCTGTAACCAGCTGTGCGAAAACCCATCCCCAATTTCCTGTGCTGGTCATAAAAAAGCGTGTGAGGACAGTTGCCTTTCGTACCCTCCCTGAAGACTTTTTGGTTCTCTTATTGTTCTATTGTTGTTAAGGACAAACCAGTGAGAATGGACTTTCTGAACATACTTTTAGAGGACTTTAGGAGTCCTAAAAAACAGTTTTCCATCTTAAAACCATGTGCTCGAAAAGTTCAGGTAATCATGGTGTGTTACGGGTCAAATCTCCAAACTTCCAGAGTCATGTTTTCATTCCTAAAAAGGAGAAATTACTTCTTTCGCACTTAAAATGGAAAGGAAAAACATAAATCAATGTTAAGGTGGCCTCAGAATGGAAAAACAAGGTGAACGGAGCCCTCAAACGCTTCTGGGTGAATAATTTTTTCTTCCTTAAACCGTGGAGAAAACAAGACGATCAGTGTGCTTCAAGTGAGTTTTGAATTTATTGATCACTGATTTAAAGCAGCTGCCTGGACTTTAGAAAATAAAAATGGTAATGTACAGTATTACAGTGGACTCCCGATAACTCGAACCTTCAAGGGAAATCGAAAAAGGTTCGAGTTATCGGGAGTTGAGAACAAATGACCATAAAGTAAGTGGAAAACCGTGACCACATGCACCCGGGCACGTGCACTTTTATTCTTACAACGTAGTACATTTTTAAATACTGTAAATCTTATTATAATTGGTTGTAATGGAATACGTAATCAGATGTTTCTTGACACATGTATTGTACAAGCAGAACGTAACGTAGCAATAAAAAAACAATGCAAAACATCGGGGGAAAACCAGGTAATACGTTCAACGTCAGGATACTGCGACAGAGTTCAGTTTTTGAAAAATAGTCGGTTAATAGGCCCTGACGTTTCTCAACTAATCTGTCTCTATCGACTATTCTTGAAATGTTCTTAATGTTGGTCTTAAAAGAATCGTGATCAACCCATACAAACAAACTGAATGTTTGTAGCACGTCAATGGCGTGACAAAGATCTTGTTTTAGAATACTTGGCTGCTTAAAAATAAATTCAATGTTTTGTTCTACAGTACTATATTTTTTGACTTGTCACGTCTTGACAAACGTGGTTCGAGTTATCGAGAGTGAAATTATATAGAAAATGACCTGAAGGGAAATGGAAATTACTTCGAGTTAGCGGGAGGTTCGAGTTATCGAGGGTTCAAGTTACCGAAGGTAAAATTACAGTAAATGTATGAACGAAATCCACGGGAAATCGCTTTTGGTTCGAGTTAGCGCGAGGTTCGAGTTAGCGAGGGTTCGAGTCATCGGGAGTCGACTGTAGTTCAAAGTTGAATCCAGCTTTTAGCATGCCTGGCAAAGCCACTGCCGATTAAATAACTGCAAAACTTGTAGGGAAAAACTCACTTCTGCTTTAGCGTGCAGGGCTCGAAATAACGGCCGGTCAACGGACAATGTCCGAACTGATTTGGGAGGTTGACCGGTCAACCTTTTGTCTTACCGGTCAAGTTGACCGGTCACATTTGATAGTCTTGAAAAATAAAATAAATTAAATTAAAATTTCCATGCTCTTCAGTTGCTTCAGTTGTAGCAAGTCGCTGCGTATTGTCATTTGCGGAACTTTAATCTGAAATCTTGGGTGAAATGCAACAAGAACCGTTGTTTACAATCAGACATGGGGGTTCACGCATATACCATATTACCATATTTCTTGAACACTTGATGTGTCTTCCGGCTCCGGCACACCAGAGTTAAAATGCCAGGTTAATAAGTTTTCTCGATAAATACTAGCCTACCTGTAGGCGTTGGAGTTTTTCTTCGGCGAGAAAACACGCTGTTCGCTTTTCGTGGCCGTCATTTTTGATAATACGCGACGCGGAGGAGCGGGACGAACGGTAGATGACAAAAAAAGTGACGCGGGGGGAGGGGGGGCTAGAGGCGCGAAGGTTTTTCCCTTCCCTCCCCTCCCCACTCCCTCGATTTTTGCGCTCGACCGTTTGTACCTGGGAGCGCGCGCCTCAAAAATCCAAAATGGTGCCCAATTAGCGAACGGAACGGGTTTTCCGCAATGAAACCCCCCAGTAACCGCCTGCTAGATGAATACAATTTTTTCTTTTTCTTGTAATGAGGAGTAACATGGATTACTGGCAAAGTTTTAGGATCAAGATCTCACACCGCGATACGTACACCAGAAATCATTATATTTGGAGGCATGGGGCCATTTACTGTGCCTTTACTAAATAAGAAAATTTAATGTGTACGATAACGATATTTAACGTGTTGCGGGTTAGTCTTTACTCTTACAGACAGTGTACCTATTAATACACATAAGTTTATTTTCATTTTGCTGCTGTAATTCACTTTTGTTGTTGACAATGAGTACTTTAAAGTGCTATAAGCTCTAAGCAACTTTTTTGGAAATGTATAACGCAAGTTTTGGTTCATGGGCCCCTGTTTTGAGTTATTTTATATAATTTGACCGGCCAGAAACGGTACGTGACCGAGCTAAAATGAATTTGGCCGGTCATCGTGTCCGGAGACTCTCCGGAAATTATTTCGAGCCCTGGCGTGAATAAATAATTTGAACATGTAGCCATGTAGTGAAGCACATCATTCTGTGAAATTTTGAACATTTTTTGTGCTTTAGATAAGTTTTCTGTCTCATCTTGAATGAAAATGTATTGCTATTGAACTTCCTGTCACAGTTATTCCATTCGACTGCTTTTATTTGGGAATTTTAGGTTTTAAAAGTGAAAAGTATTCAAGGTTGTCAAAATAAGCCAGCAACCAGCGCATTTCACTGGCTATTTTGAATACTGCGCTGGTTACTCCGAATGTTAATAGGTCAGTTCTGAGCGTGATATTGGAGAAATAAAATGGAAATAGTCACCTACTTTTTGGATGGAACCTGCTACTCAAAAACCTACTGACAACCCTGAGTATTTCGCATGTTGGATTTCTGCATTTTTAATTTACGACGACCCCCTGTCGTTTGTTTGTTAAGTGTATTGATAATGATAATAATAATGGTAATGATAATAATGAGGAAGTAATCATTCTACCAAACTATAGTTATCTAGAAATAATACAAATAAAACAAATTGATACCTGCTATTGGTCAGAAGTTTCCGAAGCTACTCTAGAGTAGAAAGTGATCACTTGTCAAAGCCCATATTCATCAACATATTAATTTACAAATAAAAGTGATAAGAAGCATCCAACTTCAATGATTTTTAACTTACCAAAGCCTCTCATCGGTTCAACTAATTGAAAAGAGATTTGCTCTCCCACTGGAAGCTCTCGTAACATCCGTGCTACATCATAGTGTCTTATACCAATAACAACACTGTCGTTTATAGCTTCAATATGATCTCCGACACAAATCTGAGCCACTTCATCTGCAATGCTTCCTTCTTTGATGCGCTTGATAAATGCTCTTCCTGCCCCATTATCTGTTATGGTAAGACCCAAAGCTGGACTTGTTTTAAGTACTTCCACAGTTTTCCGTTGTCCTTTTGTGTGTGCAAAAATAAAGTCATCAAGTCCAATTTGGCCTCCTAGTAACCTTTCCATGTCTATTCTAAATGTATTTAGTGTGCAGAACAAGATCTATGAAAAAAGGAAATAGATTTTCCCAGTTTAAATCATTACAGATAGAAACAGGTTTTGTACTATGCCTGCTACCATAGCATCTAGGAATTAATGATGACCTTTGATACTCTCAGCTTACACAGCCTTTTACAGTATTACCACCGTCAAAAATTATGACCAGATTTTATTTCGTACTGTTAATAGGTTACAATTAGCAAAGTGGTTACAATCAGCATTGAAAATAATTTTTCTTTTATAGTGAATTGAAAATTTTATTTAAATTACTAAATTTTTGTATTGATCATTTTTTAGCTTTTAAAAAGTGTCCCCAATTAGCTCTCGCTTAGAGCGTAATACTTATTCTTATACATTATAATCACCATCAGCAATCTGATTGGCCAAGAGCCCCCGCTTATGTTGAGAATTCACGTGATTCTGCAGACAAGCATGATTATTGCTCCTGCAAGGTTTTGGCCCAGAGGCCAAAACCTGAGGAGGCATTATAGTCTCCCCTGCCTATACGTATAAAGAATGTGTGAAATATTGATGTAGCATGAGAATCAATTCCGATTTGAAGAAACTAGTCGCGCACGGTGGTCCCGGTTAATTTTTCAGTCAGCTTGCAAGGCAATGTTACATGGGTAATTCTTGCAACCACGAACACCAGGAGGAGATCGAGGAAGGTACTATTTGCTGCACGAGGAGGAGAGGAAGATATTTGCCAAAATATATTTAAGGGCGAATATCTGTCATCACAGTGATTTCTTCATATCTTGAATTCAAAGGTTATTCACGTTATTTGGATGGCTTATTTTTTACTGAGTAATCTTACGTGGCGTAGAGCCCATGTGACGGCTGGGTTGACTGGCAGGGATCCAAATGTTAATGTAAATGTTTTGCGGCATTTTTGTTGAGAACTAAATGCTTGACTCTAATTTGCATATATGGCGACTGTAATGTGATACTTCTGTTTACATCTTGGAAAAAAACCTCCACTTCTGTTCTGCTTTCGAGAAACGTTTGTTCATAGAGTCCTCGTATGTCAAGACAAATGGTTTGTTTCAGTATCAAACTAGAACAACAGAGTGGTTTGATATTTTTTTTCCAGAATACACTTCGCAAGAGTATTATGTACAGAGTATCATTTAACAGAATGTGTTGGTCTAGTTAATTTAGTTGATTCTTTGGATCATATGTATGATAAGATGTCTTGAACAGTATGAGTGATATAGTTGACAAAAAAATATAAATTTCAGTTCATACAATAAATAATAGTTTCCTTATACGCAGTGAAATTTTATAAGAATTTTATACCCTTGAGGGATAAAATAGAAGCGGGGGCAGATTTAGTGAAAACTATCACTAGTAGTATATTCTGCTATTCAATTATCTCTGGAGATTATACCACATGCAATTCGCATGCATTATAAACCTTTGGTTAAAGAGCATGAGCACTTGAATTGTTTCAAGTGATGCGGCTGCTTGGTGTATTTGTCCTTGTATTTTTAGAAGCACAAATAAAATCTACTTGCATTTCACACAATAGATTTTGTACATTTTCCATAAAACGATGTATCATAAAACAATAATTGAATTCGGTTTTTGCTTTATCCGGACTAATCAAGGTCAGGGCTCGAAATTAAAAAAATCATTAGGTCGCCTTTTGGCGACTAACTGAAGAAATATAGTCGCCAGATGCAAATTTTAAGTCGCCAGTTTGTATAATCAAAATAATGTTCGGGTTCCGCTTGTTGAAAGTGTTTAATATTGTCTGGTATGGCTTGGGACACATACAGACAATAAGTATTTTTTCGACTTACTTATCCATTTCTTTTCAATAATGTAACACTTTTCATTTCCCGCGGGGGCGCCCAACTTGCATGTTTCACCGAAAACAGAGATTTACCTGTATTTTAGCATAAAAAATGCTGGCTTCGTTTTCGCGGTAGAAATAAATGACTTCTCAGTTTTCGCGTACAATTTCTACAGTTTTAATAAATACATCATTGTTGAGTTAAGCTTTGTACAGAGAAACTAAAAAATGCTTGCAGAAACTTGCTAAACTTACGAAATAAACACAGCGTTTTCGTTCCCAACGCGGCTATTTTTATCCTGGAAAGAAATTTGATCGCAGCAGATTTTGATCACGTGCTAGGCAACCACTTCTGAGCCATGAGCGCACGTCACGCAATCAACAAAACAACGCTATAAATTGTAATTTTCGCCAAGCTTCATCGAAACACTTGATTACCTTTGATTCTAAAGCTTGCCTTTTCTTCTCAAAATTGCTATCGTTCAGCTGTCTTTTTGCAAAATTCTGCAGCTCCTGCTACTCCTGTGTGGTTCCAAGAGAGAAACTCTAATGGCGTCGCAGAAAATATTGCGAACAGGAGTCCGTAAAGTTTAGAGGGAACGTGGCTTTTTTATGCGATTTGGCCCACTCTTTTACGACGAACACAAAGCAGGACGATTTTTACTTTAACTTTAATGCTTTATTGTACTTCTAAATCATGCAAAAGGTCGCCAAACTGGTGACTAAACAAAAATTTTAGTCACCAAGGAGAAAAAGTTAGTCGCATTGGCGACCATATTGGTCGCAATTTCGAGCCCTGAAGGTCAAGGCAAGTGTGATCAGCCTCGGCCTCCGGCCTCAGCTGATTACACATGCCCCGACCTTGATTATTTTGGATATCACAAAAACCTCATCCATTCATTGTTAACAATTTTCATCACAATACAACAGGCCAAGTAGTAACCGATTCAAGGGTAATAGTGAAGAATAGTTCCCAAAACATACTGTCGGCCGACAGTCGGCCGACAGACGGCCAACAGTCGGCCGACAGTCGGCTGACAGTCGGCCGACAGACGGCCGACAGACGGCCAACAGTTTGCGTTATGTTTGAGGCCAAAGTGTTGGCTGACTGTCGGCCGACAGTCGGTGACCTGTTGGCAACCTGTTGGCAACCTGTTGGTAAAGTGTCGGTAACCTGTCGGTGGGGCAAACAAAAAAGATCGTAAACATTTACTTGTCTTTTGCTTCTAAACTACGTAAAAAGAGTTTAAGTCATTTCATAACGATACCTTGCTCAGCACTTTCAATACTACATGTAGTATGGCTTTTGTCCACTGTTTTAGCGCTGACTAGCGATACTTGCCCAAATTGGTTCCTATTCATTTATCCGCCATTTTTTCTACTTCAGACATACATGAAGTACTGTTAACTATAGTTTTGCAATGCATTATAGGGCGATTGGAAAATTACTTTTAGCTTTGCGTATTTGTTGCCCCAAACTGGTTAAATCCGAAGCCTATTTTGTGTAAAAACAAAGATATGAGAAATGGGTACTAAATTTACCACTACATTTTGGTATGTGCAGTCAGGAGATGGAGTAAAAAAGCCTATTTTACAGTTCAAAGAGGATCAAGGAGATAGGCAGGAATGTTACTGGATCCGGTATGATCAACAGATTCTATTTACTTTTTTCAACTGGAAAAATTTTTGACTCTATCTATTTTTACTCTTTTTTCAGTCGATTTGTGCTCTACTTAACAGTGTCGGCCGACTGTCAGTATTATGTCAGTAATGTGTCGGTAACCTGTTGGCCGACAGTTGGCCGACAGGTTACCAACAGCCGAATATGGGAGCTATTGTTCACTATTGCCGATTCAAGCAACATTTTTTTTCAGGAATATGCCTTGATGAAACCTGTTAACTAACAATAAGTCTTGCTATTTCTTATCAATCTTGTGATTACATCACTGATCTTATATTTTGTTTGAACTAGTGAATACAGCCTGGCCAACCTGGGAAACTTGTGTTATATTGCAGTGTTTAGGCTGTCACCCGCTGATTTCTATCCAGTTATTGTCTTCTTGTTTGAGAGATAAATAAGCAAAACAAAGTGCTGTGATCACGATTAGCTTCAAAATATTCAGATCCAAACCTGAATTTAATGCCTTGAAGCAGATAAATATCATTGCACTCAGAACCTTGCAATGTAAAAATCACAGCTGTTTTTAGTACTTGTAATCTATTTATCGAAAAAGACCTCAAAGCAAGTAACTTGCCGATTTGTTATTTACCCTGGTAATTAGAAAAGTGTGTTTATTTACATATCGTTTTTTTCACTTTTAGTGGTTGATTGTCAACTTAAAATTCTTATTTTTTTGCTAGTTTATATTGACAGGCAGAGGATTGCTTGCTCTCATTAGGAAATCTTAATTGTTCCTTGCAAGGCAAGGTGAAATTGACTGCCTTTCTGATTCTTTGTCTTGTTGCTCAATGTGATCTTTTTTATTTGATAGTAACTTTCATTCCACTCTAAGTATGGTTCACCTTATTTCAGAACCATATTAACACACACAACAAAGTCAGCAGGAAACCGGCGAAGAGGGAGGCGCGGTGGGCGAGCACTCCGGGTTCGAGCCCTGGACGGGGACATTGTGTTGTGTTCTTGGGAAAAACACTTTACTCTCACAGTGCCCCTCTCCACCCAGGTGTATAAATGGGTACCGGCGAATATAATGCTGGGGGTAACCCTGCAATGGACTAGCATCCCATCCAGGGGGGGAGTAGAAATACTTCCAGTCGAGAAGCAAAAAACTACTTAAGTTTAAACCGGTTTGTATTTAAACTGCCATGATTATTTCATCAGCGGCATTGGTATTATGTTGTTCGAGTTTAGACTTCTTCGTTCTCCAGATATTTTCTGAAACCACATATGCCTGGTGAAGCCAAAAAGAGGAAATTTCGAGGTCTATATCGTCTACATCTACATCTGTGCTTGACTCGATCTCTAGCTGTGGAAGTTTCGGAATCACGTCCGTTCTCCAGCAATTTTGTGCAACTAGCACTTGTTGTATTTTGACCTTCAGTATTTTGACCTTCATTGGCGGGATTTGTGTCCTCGAGTTCCTTCAACCATTCTTCTTAGTTTAAAACAATGCGACCCACAGTCGCTCAGATCAGGAGCCAAAGATCTTATTCGAAGCTGAACTTGCTGGTTCCACCAGATTTTCGCCTCTCCGGCTTCTTTGGAGACGAAAATGGGCAAGAAGGTTTCTTGCAAGTTTTCGTCCTGACATAAAGAACATTTGACAAGAACAAAAGCTTAACTTGCGATGAAACAACCAGTTTGAGAACGGTTCGCATGCGCAAATAAAATATCACACTGCAATTCGCATTACATGTGACAACTGACAGTGAATTTTAATTAGAGCTGTCAACGTGCCGTTAGAGATTTCATGAGATTCAAAAACAGTTTTTCTCTTTATTGTAAAAAGTAAAAAAGCTTTTTTCTCCATTCTTTCTGCAAATTATTTTTCTCAGTCTTCCCAATTTGAACAGCGAAAAAAAGATTTTTCGCATTTTTCTTAAAAATCCACCTACCACGATACCTTAATTTAAGAACACATTTTACCAGCCATGAACTGTAATGAACTGACAAATATTACCAACAATTTAAAGTATTAACTTGTCCAACAAGCATCTTAGCAACTCAAATACAATCTTTGAGATGACTACAATTCCATGCAAGGTTATACCAGGAAACAATTATGTGTAAGATTATTATTTGTTTACATAGCAAGCACTTGGTTATCATCAGAATTTATAATTTTATTTAAGAGTGGAGGGAGATCCCTAAGGATTTAGCCGAAGTGAATGATTTTAACACTTAAAGAGAAAAACTGAGCAGGCTTTGTAATATATGTGCAAGTCTCTCAGCTTAGATTTGTATTTTTAATTTTATTCCAATTTTTTTCACAGTTAGATTGAGTATATTAATTTACATTAATTAGTAGGGAATGTCCTCCACAGGGATAACCTCTGATGTTTCCTTTTATGTTTTCTTGCATAATAAATTTTGATTGTATTGTATTGAATTGTATAATAAAAAACCCTTTTAACATAATAAATTGCACTTACTTGATAAATTAATTAAACATAGAATCAAATCCTAGTTATACTTCTAAAAGGTCTAAAAGATAGGTGATCAAAACTACAAAACGTAACTTGTAAAATCAAACTCAGCTTACAGGACATGTACGGACATAACCTTAACTTATTGCTTAAGTTCCAAACAAGATTAATTAAGCTAATACACCAGTGTTTGAGACAGTCCGTCATCAGTTGAAACAACGAAGAAACATCTAAAGTTAAGGCAATTATGGATCTCTCCGCAAAAAAGAAACAATTGCCACAAGCATCAATTTTATCAGAACCCTACCGATATTGATACAGAAAGTAGGCTAGCTAATGTTAAATATAAGCCTACGCTTAGTTCGTTCACTAACCTCATTAGCTTGAATTTTGAATACTTCCCCGAGTTTCTGGTAGAGTTCCTTCACATTAGTAAACCCTTCCACTTTTCCAGTAGGGCTTCCATGGGCCAACTGACAATAGAATACAAACTTAGGAGGAGGAGGAGGAGGTGCTGCTGGTTGCTGTCTTAAGTCGGGTTGTGGCTGAGGAGGGATTCTCGAAGCATTTGGATTGGAAGCCTGCTGTTGCGCCGGGGTTTGAACAGAAGGCTGTGTAACTGTGCTTATATGTGAACTGCTATCCGCTCCAACACCAGAAAATCGATTACTTGACTGTTTCTTATCTCCATTACCTTTACGAGAATCGCTGAGGTTTGCTCCTCCTTTCTTAAAAAGCGGCATTATTAAACCGAAAAAAATTTAGAGTACTATTTACTGACCGTCTGTAATCGACCACATCTCCTGTGTACGACCGCAAAATCGCCCCCAGTCTTTTTTCAGATTAGGCCGGGAGAGTTGGGGAAAAGCAGACAACACAAGATAAACTTACTGTCGCCTGCGTCTGCTGCGTTACTCATGTAACTTCATTTGACTTGAACAAGTCGAACAATTTTCTTTGCTTCCAAAAGGGAAAATGCTTCCAGTTACTATAAATTGCTTGAATTGCATAATCTTGATGTAATATATCAAACACGAGGGACAGTGTTTCCATCGGGAATTAAATCCAAACACCGAAAAGAGAGTTGAAAATACGACGCCCAGCGGAGTAGTTTTGACGAAATTCGAGGTGTTTGGATAGCTGATGAAACAGTCACGGGTGTTTGATGTTATTGTGTCTTCTCAATCGAAAAAGGAGTAAACGGAGAGGTAAAATTGTCAAAATCCATGCTAATTAAGACCGGGTATCCAAACCTCCTTTACGGTTGTGATTTCCTTTGCTTTAACTTGATGGATTATCGGATTCATGATTAATGAGTCTGAGAAAATATATTTAACATTAGGATAGCATCTCTAGTTTATAAGCTTAAATACCTCCCGAGTAATACTCCTGCAGCTCTTTACAAATTAATCGCAGCCTCAAGAGGAGTTCATTACTATAACACTAGGTATGCGTCAAAAGTACGAGCCTGTGTCCAGAACCAACTATGGCCTTTCAAGATTTATATCTGTGAGCTCCAGAGTTTGGGAAAAAGTACCTCACGGTATGAAAATTTTGCCCTTTTTGTTCTTTTATTCAACAGTATACGCGCTACCATGGCTACCTCATTCTCCTTTTTTCCTACAATATGTAAATCGCTGTTCTCTTTATTTTCTCTTTTTTTATTTCTATGTTAGCTGTAGTAAATAATATAAATAGTGCAAAAAAAGAAACCTGAGTCTGTACTCGACCTTTTGAAACCTGAGTAATGACTCTGTCAATTCCAAGCCCGACTATGCGCTCCCCCACCCCCCGGACATTTGACAGGGTATAGGTCCCCATCATGAGGCATCAGGTGCATTTAACAATTTTATCAAATAAAGAGAATTATGAAAAGGTACTTTTTAAAAACAAAAGCTCACTTTATTAACATCAAAAGGGTTAACCCACGTAGAGAACTTAAATCTAAATTCTTTTTTCGAAGATTTAACCTCATTGGAAACTAGCTCGTGTCCCACCACCATCCTCAAAAATTACTGGTAAAGTTGGTCTTTCGCGTTCGAGAGAATGGTGGCGAATATGGTGTGGGTCGTTGGTTAGGATAAAAGGACCTAGGTTTCAAGAGCGGTCACTAAGAGACCCAGGAGAATGCAGTTCCGGTCTAAATGGGCACTTCGTAAGTTGTTTTCTTTTTTATCTTCCTGTGAAACAATAACTTTATTTAAAAAATTAAGTCCGTGCTTGTGATTGGTAACTGAAGTTCCTGAGGGACTCTGATTCAAACTAAAAATAGATCGATCTGTGAAAATGACGTGAGAGGAATATGGTATAGTTACACGTCCCTTGTGATGAGCTCCTACATTTTTATAATGGAAACAGATCGCACTTTTTTGAAGAGATAAAGTTAAGTAAAAGCAAGCATTTCTCTGCAAACATCGTCTTTGCGAGTTTGTCTTTGTAAATACTTTTGAAAATGTTTGAAACAATTTCAATACGCTAACACCGTAAATTATAAAGTTGACTTCATGAACAACAGTCATGATCAAACTTTAACAAGCTACCGTAATCTGTCGCTTTCCAAGGGCTTTTATATGGGCTTGTAAACGGCGCGGCTAAAATACGAGGGGGCTTATACCCGAAATTAAAAAACCGTTTCAAAACGGGCTATAACTGCACATGTAGTTCTCAATAGATTTCAGTCTTCATTTTTTTTTTCAATTGAGCTAGTAAAACGAATTCAAAACAAGGGAAGTTGGGGGAGTGGGGCTTATAATCGGATGCATTACTTGGTTTTCAGGGATGGGCTGGAGGGGCTCATAAGCGGAAGGGCTCATGAGGGACAGTTTACGGTATTTACCAAATAGAGGATGCTTTTCCACGCTATATGAGAGCTCAAAAGGCAATGCCGTCCTAAAATATAATTTCGCCGCTGTCCCACTTTACCCGTGGCCCCGCCATTAGGATTTTGTATGCGCCAGCTGCTCCATAGTCCAGTCGCTGAATTCTCCTTTCTTCCCGTCCTCTATACAGGGGTAGAATCCGGGGGGGCGAAGAGAGTCCAGGATAACTTGCATGCGCATGCTCAGAACGCCGCCATTTTCTCCCCAAAATCGGGGGAAAACTATATTTGGAAGGACTTTCCAGATTTGGCTAGTGAAGCGATTTTCTGAATAATAATATATGAGCAACAATTTCTGAATTCAGATTGGTTAAAAACATGTCAATTAATCCCAAATCAGTGGAGTTTGACCAGTGCCACGCTAAACCATATTCAATTTGTTATTTACCACAATATCAAAGACAACGAAAGAAATCTTTGCCCAGATTTGTGCTGCAAGTTCGTTGTTTAAAGTGGCAGGTAGTTTACAGTCTAAACAGAATGCAGGGTTGTCGGAAACAACAACAAGGTTATTTATTCCAGATGAACGCAGTAATTCCACACAAGACTTCACAACAAGCACACGCTAGACTTGTAAACTATACTTCGACCTCCGTCACTCTTGTATAAACACGGCCTCTTGCCAGATGTCCAAGTAACCTCTCTGTTACACTTCAACAAACACGACCTCTGTCGACACTTTACGCGCGACCTTCGTCACACTTCAATAAACACTACTGACTCACGAGATAATTCTCTCTAAACACTCCTGGGAAAAACCACTTAAAAACCTACACCGATTCGCTCATATACTTAACAGCATAAGATTCTAGAACTTTCGTTTTTGTAAAACTATTTACAACAGCAGACGTAAACGACTAAAATAAATTGCTTAGTCACCGTGACACAAGACTAATTAAATATGCACGAAACTTCCAGACTAAATTAGCAGGCATGAACCTTCCATGTCACGCAATTATTTTTCGTAACAATGTGTTGACAACATGGATCATAATCCATGTTGACAATGAAAACACCGACTCGGACATGAAAGTGCACGCGCTGTATTATGCAAAGGAGCTACTTGTACGCGTCAGGCTTTCCTTTCAAAAACTTGCAAACACGCTCAACGTGCAGAAACAATACAAAAACAAGTTTGGGAAAAGAGTAATGATGCGTACTCGTTTTTGATAAGAGTACAGACCACGATAAACCATATTTCGATTTTTACGTTTTTGTTTTTTACCACAATATCAACTGTGATCAACGTCAAAGAAAATGTTAATCTTTTCTGAGCGCGAGCTGAGAAAGGCATTGCGCGACACAGGCGCGGGCAGCGTGGTTGGGACCTACAATCTGGGACAAAATAAATGAAACATCTGGACCACCCCTTCCCCCCCCCCATTTCAATGATGACAAAATGGCGCGCTTTGCTCTTCACGCGTCTTCATAATTGCTTAGGGGGGGAAGGGGGTTAATTGTTCCATTTTATACTGTCCAAGATTGTCGAGATTCCCACTGGCGTGACTAGCGGAGTGGGAAATGTAAACAACACGAGCCGCACATTTCTCGAGTGTTCTCAAATGACCGGAGTGTTTTATGTAATATTTCAAAAACGAGTGCGAGGGTTTCATCAGGTTTCCAAACGCGAGAAACATTTGAAACCACGAGGCCTGCGGCCTCGTGGTTTTATTGTTTTCGAGCGTTTGGAAATCTGATGCTGCATTGTTTCTGATTCACATTTGCAGAAACTGCATAGATCATCCGCAATGTACCCAATTTTGTGTAGTTTTGAATTCGTGTAGAGTATAGAGTTCAATACTTTGAACTGAAAGGCTTTGACGTACGGCTCAAAAGCAACTGAATGGGGAAGAAAGAAAGCTTTTTTCAATGTCTCATCAGTTAAATTAAATTCACTCCTTAATTTTCTTGTGTTATTTGGAAAACAAGCCTTTTTACGGACAAAAAGGGAGTAATAATCTTTCGATTTCTTTTTTGTTACATCAAAAAGGCCGCAATCAATTTTAAAAGATGGATTTAGGGCTGTATGATCTGGATTATGATAGGCATTCCTTAAAACTAGCGGTACAGAGTGGCGAAGACCGGTCCATTCCAGAAAGGTCGTCTTCTGTATGTGTTTTGCGATTAGTTCATAAGAATCAATGTTGTTAAGATCGAAACGCAAATCACCCACCGTCTGAATTCCATAATTAAAGTACCTTTTATAAAAGACTGGTTTGTTGTTTATTCTTATTTCCTGATTATTCCAAATTCGGTAAAGCCAATTAGTTTCAATCGCATTATCTTTCCGAAATTCAGACCACCACGTCAGTAACTCCATGTAGAATTGCGAACTGATGGTTAAGTCTTTGGCGTTATAGTTGCAACTAAAAATAATCAGACCACCTGTTTCTTTAAGAAGATATTCTAAATAATTTTTCCATGCGCCAGAATTATCACCAAAGATTCTTTTTAGCCAGGCGAGACGGAGAGATTTAATCATGCTTTCAATATCGACCATTTTAATGCCTCCTCCTTCATAATCATTTATCGCAGATTTTCTAGTTACTTTGTCTTTACCTTTCCATAAAAAGTTATAAATCAAATGATTTAATTCTTTAATTATATTTTCAGGGGTAGGCAACAAAGATGACGTGTACACAATCTTTGGTAGGAGCAGAGATTTAATTATAGTCACCTTTCCGTAAAGGGATAATCCTCTGGAGGACCAGATATTAATTAATTTTTTTATCTTGTCAAGTTTTTCTGTGAAGTTCTTCGTATATAGTAATTTTTTATCGTACGAGAAGAAGATCCCCAGGGCTTTTATGGGATCGTGTGGCCATTTGATTCCAAGTGGTTTCATTTCACTTCCTTTCAAAGATCCTATCCAGAGTCCTTCTGTCTTTGAACTATTCACCTTTAAAGTGCCTATGAAGTAAAAAATGATTGCTGCTTATTTGAAAAGCCTTTTAAAGTATAGAAGAATGGTGTTTTTCTTTTTAGAATATCTTTTTTCGTTTTAGAGATATTTACGTTTTTGTGAATAAAGTGATGACGTCATAGGTGGTTTCACTAATACAGTACAGCACTCTATATAGAATATCTCTGGAAATATTAAAGCGGTGTTCTTCAAACTTGGCATCAAGACTGTACATCACAAAAGAAGCCAAACGACCTCTGTCGTGCTGTTGCCATGACAACAGTTATGCCGCTGGTCCTGTTTTAATTGAGACTAAAATTTCCAGATTTTATCCTAAACAAGAATCATCCACTCACAACAACCTGGTGGGGATAGTTAAGGCAATATGGGAACCATTTGTGTGCCGAGCTAGACCCTCTGTCCCACTTTAAAAGATTGCAATTGGGGATATTTGGTTTTTCACAGAAAGAGACTGGAGCCGAGAGTGTTGCCATGGCAACAACTTGGTAGGTGCCATTCTGTTTCTTTTGTGATGTACGTTTCTGGTGCCAAGTTTGAAGAACACTGCTCCAATATTTCTGGAGATATTCTTGATTGAGTGTTGTACTGTTTTAGTGGAACCACCTATGACGTCATCAGTGTCCTCATTTGCATAATACAAAAACGTTAATATCTCTAAAAATAAAAAAGATTTTCCTAAAAAGAAAACGCCATTCTTCTTTGCTTTGAAAAGCCTTTCAAATAAGCAGCAATTATTTTTTACTTCATAGGCACTTTAAACCTGACACTTTTTTAAATTTGTCTAACAATTGAAAAAGTTTATAGCCCGACTCTGTATCAGAGAGGACCGCCGTTGTATCATCAGCGTATTGTAATAATTTGGTCTCTTGTTGATCAATAACAATTCCTTTTATTTCCTTGTTTTCCCTAATGGCAATTGCTAAAATCTCAACAGCTAAAAGAAAAAGATAAGGAGACAAAGGGTCACCTTGTCTAACTCCGCGTGTAAGATTAAAGTATTCTGAAGTCAGAACATTATTTATTACACAACTTTGAATATTTTTATAAAAAGTGCTTATCCATCGCTTAAATTCATGGCCAAAATTAAAGGAATCTAGACAGTTAAATAAAAAGCTCCACTCTAAAGTGTCAAATGCTTTACGAAAATCAATAAATATCATCAAACCAGGTATATTTTCTTTTTCAGTGAAATCCATGATGTCAAAAATCGATCTTACTGTCTCACCAATATAGCGATCTTTGACGTAACCAGTTTGATTGCTGTGAATGATATAGGGTAAAACATTTTTAATTCTTGAAGCGATCACTTTCGAGATTATTTTAGCATCAACATTGACCAGAGAGATAGGTCTCCAATTTTCTATTAGCGTGCGATCTTTCCCTTGCTTTTCTATTAGAGTAATAACGGCTTGCTTTTGGGAATTTGACATTTCCTCCTTTACGAAGGACTCATTAACACAATTAATGAATGGTTGACAAATAAGATCCCAACAGGTTTTGTAGAATTCAATTGGGATACCGTCATTTCCTGGAGACTTGTTGTTTTGAAACGTTTCTAAAATCTTTTTGCATTCTTCTATGGTAATCTGGCCTTCAGAGGATTGTTTTTGTTCTTCAGACAATTGCGGTATACTTAAATTTTTTAGAAAAGATTGGACAGAGTCCTTGTCTACCGCTTTTGTTTTGTACAGGTTATAATAGAATTTTTTTTGTTCGGAAAGTATTTGGTATGGGTCTGTTGTTATAGCGCCGCTAATTACTAATTTTCGGATGTGTTTTTTAACATGATTCCTTTTTTCTAAGTTCAAAAAGTACTTAGTGCTTCTTTCTCCGTGCTCATGCCAGCGAGCTCTTGCACGTACAATAATTCCATTTGTTTTTTCTTCATAAAATAGTTCCAGTTTCTCTTTAATTTCATTTAACCGAGATTTATTGTAGTCACTAGGGTCTTTTTCAAAACGCCGGGTAGCTTCCTCGTATTCCCGTTGAATCATCCTTTCTTTGTCATTTCTCTGTTTGGCTTTTTCCTTAGAGTATCTGATAGCGTGCCTTCTAATATTGTATTTAATCCAGTCCCAAACGCTTCGTTTATCTGATAATTCTTTTTCCCCCTCTAATTTCCATTTAGGTATGTTAACACTCAAATAATTTAAATATTCTTCATCATCTAATAACGATACATTAGTTTAAACCTTGTACCACTTTAAACATAATTCAAGTGCCCTACACATCTTAAATATTTCAGTCTTTCGCCATTATTTCGTATTATGTCGGCCACGCGCGAACTCGTAGACTGTTTAGTTCTATCTATCAGTTGTTGCGAAATACCACTAATCGCTCTTTGTACCCTTTCACAAAACTGTTCATGATTCACGTGTTATGCCTCTTTAAAGATCATCTTTCCCCAACTTCTTAGAGACAATGTGGAATATGTTCTCCGGTTGGTGACATGATGAATTCCTGTCCGCTCCATCAGACGACGTGAGGAAAATGAGCCCTCTTGGTCTCTCTGTGCTTGCTATGCGTTGCACACTTGTTTTGGAAATTCTGCATCGTAGAGCAATTTCTTCTGGCGTGAGAGGTGTTGTGCTTTTTAGCGTTCTAATTGTAACCTTTGCTTCCTCCGGTATTCTTCTCCCTGGCATGTTGTAAGATATTCTTCAATAACAACAATGTTCTTTAGCACGTGCCCTGCTATTTCCGAAAGTTAACAGAACAATTTACGGTTATATATTCTCCCTGTTGCCGAAAATATCCCTTGTGTAATACCTAGATGACGCGCGTGACTGCATCAGAGACCTGTGTTTAATCCCGTTAAACGAGTTCACAGATGGCTATCTAATTACCCGCTCCCATTGTTTCGTGACGTTAAGAGCCTGGATACAATCTTGGACAAAATAAGTGGAACATCTCGACCACACCTGCCCCCCATTTCAATGATGCCAAAATAGCGCGCTTTGCTCTTCGCGCGTCTTCATCATTGCTTATGGGGGGAGAGGGGTTAAGGACGTTCGCGCCCAAAAACTTCCCACGTACAGAAAAAAAAAACTGACTGCAGGTAGAAAATGAGAAAATTAGATTAAAAACGTAAAAAAAATCGGGGGTCACTGAACTCGTTTTGAAGATAAGGCATAGCTCAGACCATAGCATTTCTAGGATTTCCAGTCATTCGAGGCGATTCTGGCCGGATTCATTACTATCGGCATATATTTAAGTTGATGAATCATATCTAAGTTAGGTGGGTTTAACACAGCATATACAGGCCTATTTGATAGATCTTTGCTACATTTGCCATTAAATCAGCTAGAATTAGCCTTAAAAAAATACAACTTCTAAGTTACGCACACCTGTATCCATGTACCAATTCGACCCTATTTGAATAGTATACGAGAAATAATTAAAACTTCCCACGTACAGTTTTTTTTGTTTGTTTAGTATAATGGAAAGAATCGGAAAAGGAAGTGATCTGCCAAAAGAAAAGTGGGGGTCACCGAGCATCCAACAAAAATATTCGCACACAAAAAGTTAACGCAAAGGTCATCAGCCCTATATTTTGTCGAGTTTTCGACTCGGTACGCGCGCTTGAAAATGACGTGACAGGCGCGTGACCAATGAATAGCGTGCGCACTAGAGATGCACAGTAACAATGGGCGCGAACGTCCTTAATAGTTCCATTTTATACTGTCCAAGATTGTAATTTTTGATTGGTTCGTTCTGAGCATGCAAATTATCATGGACTCTCTTTTCGCCCGCCCGGGTCAGCCCCTATAGGGGGCGGGAAGAAAGGAGAGTTCAGAGACTTGACTAGCTGCTCCAAGGTGGGGCATTTGCAAATGTTAAATGTCTGTCAAATGTTCGTGCGGAAAATGGGGCGGTGGGGGGGCTTGGAATTGACAGAGCCATTAACAGAACGTTGAAGGGTTGAGTATTCGTGAGTCCTTGGAAATTCTGTCCCAGACACGACCCTTGATTTGAAGTTCCGGCCTTTGTATACAGGTATGCTTTAGTACGTGATTTGATCCACCCAAGCTTACTTAATAAAGACTTCCGCCATATTCACTTGAGAAAGACGCAGTGACTGCGCAAAAAGTTTGTGGTCGCTGAAAACAGACTATGCTTCGGTATCTCCTTTAACTTATGTCTACTAAAGAATCGGAAAAAATATCGTTACTCGACGTTTGCAGAGACTAGACAGATTGACAGCCAGACAGACAGAAACAAACTTCTTCCATTACAATACGTGAATTGGTTTCGGTACAACCGAGCGTAAAAAAAATTCAAATATTTAACAATTATTGGACGAGGCTGAGCAAAATATCGTGAATTGTCAGAGGCGAGCAGATCAATTATTTGCCGAAGCCGAAGGCTGAGGCAAATAATTGATCTGCAAGACACTGACAAATCACGATTTTTTGCGATAACCGAGTTCAATAATTGTTTTATCATTCGATCACCAAGTTTGCTTTCATATTTTAATTATTTCCTGGCAGCTCAGGGAAGCGATCTGCCATTTTTCTCTCGAGAGCGTGGTTCCAATTACGCATGAGCAGAATATTATTTGCAGCAAAACACGTTTAAACGGTACTACGAATGAGCAGACCATTATTTGTAGGCAGTTATTTGCAGGTCACGTGGTGGGCTTTCGGCCAATGGAAAGGAAGAAAACAATGCGTTGAATGATAATTAATAATCCTTGGTCGCTCGAGCAAAATATCATGATTTGTTAGTGGCGAGCAGATCGATTATTTGCCGAAGCTGAAAGCCGAGGCAAATGGTTGTTTGTTTTTTTCGATTCAAGGTAATTTACTTTTAGATTTAACCACGCGGTTTAATGTATCCTTAGAAGCTTCTTGTTTGACACCTGTTGGATTAGTCGTAGATTTATTATTTCGGAGCATTACAAACAGATGTTGAAATTCCCTCTAACATTGCACAACTTCTTTACTATAAAACTTAACAATAACATTAGCATAACCTAACGATCTTTTCCAAGCTCCCACGGAAAAAATTTGAAGTTAATAAAAACAATAGCAACAATCGAGTACTCCTCGCATTTGTAATATTAACCAATAACAAAACACGCCAGGATCCATTCAGGCGATTTTCAGTAATTAGATATAAGCAACAGTCTTAGTCCCATTCCTCTTCGTCCTCATTGTTCGAGTTGTTCTGGCTGGGATGAGGCTGGTTACGAGCTCCACTAACATCAAGTCGCGCCATACCTCTGTTTACAGGTCCCATAACATCTGCGGACCCACTTGCTCTAAAGTGTTCCCTCTACAGAAAGAAAAAAAAAATTAATGCTAATAATGCTAGTTTACATAATTACGGTAGCTATCTAAGAAATAGAAAACACGTACCATGTTTTTACCGCGTTTTAGTATAAATCTGCTAGCGTTCTATCACGAATGCCGTTCTCTGACTGGTTACGCTACTCTATTAAGGTGGCCGAACACAGTTTTCGCGCGCGCTCATGCTAACGCAATACAGCGCGCGCACAAGTATTGCATAAAAACAAGCATGGCATCAATACAGCGATCATTTTATTTGCTCAATGTCCGCGCTGTCTGTACTATTTTTCTTCACAAATGAACACTGTATTGATGGTTTTACTCTTTTATTACAGAAGTATGTTAGAAAAAGTAACGATGCGAAGAAACCAGCAATTCTCAGCTTTTGTTTGTTACCGAAGGAACCCAGTTAAATGCAGCCCATGCGTAGTAAGTCGAAAAAATTGCGATTGAGTGAAAAATTGACTTTCGGAGATACGCCTGTTTCTCGAGAACCACTCATTAGAATTTCACGAAATTTAGAGCGAAAATACTTTAGGAAATAAGTAACTGGAGGATTCAAAAAAATTAAAATTTAACAAAGGAAATTCAAGATATGCCAGTGGACCTTCAACGAGGGATAATTAAAGATCTGTTTGTTAAATTATTATTAAAATAGCGCTAACATGTGAGTATCGTTACAAGCTTGTTGCATGCAAATTATAAAGAAAATCTAATGACTAGATTTTCTGCAAATAAACAAAACCGATTTTAAACGCCTGTTTATAATTAATCACGGCACATACGACAGTTTAATTATCAAAAAGTTGAAGTTTCGTGTTGTTAACTTACTTGCTGCCATTTTTGGCGACCAAAGGATCAAGGGTTTTAGAAGGAAAGGTAAATGAAACAGAGGTATCAAAAACTGTGTTCAGCCACCTTAAACAATTAGATTATGAGCTCGAGATTTCTATTTAAACACGGAGCGATCCTATATAACGAGGCTGAGGTGTTCAGCCTGTCAATCACAAATCCCAACGGACGGCCAGTGCTCCCATTTGATTGGCTTATTCACTCAAATCTAATTTTATCGAATTGCCACAGGATCCTGTTTTTCTCAGTGCCGATTTTCTGCGGTTGAGAAATAAATTTGAAAACTGAAATTCGTAAAAAAATACAAACAGACTGCGAAGGTAGTATATTTTATCTACGGTAATATGGTTATTCTTCAGCCAGTTATGTAAAAGAGATTCCGTAACGTCAACATTAGCTGCTATTGTACTCTTGCAGCTAAAATTCAGTCGACCTTTTACGAACGTAATAAATTATTTTATGGCATTCAGCCTTGAGTCTTCCATTTCCTTTCTAACGTCAACATTCAGGCGAAATCTCACTTTGCCATTTTTCAAGTTCTGTTGTTTTTCGTAGTACTCGCTGTTTCCAATTTCTTTGCTCTGAATATGGAACAGTTTGAAGAATAACTCAGTGTTGTTCAATTTGCATTTTGTTTGCATTATCATAACGCTCATAAACCTGAATAATTTTGAATATCCCACCAAAATCTGTCTGTGTTCACAGGCTAACCAAAATCACCTCTTACGAGATTTCGTTTCGTTCTCAGCATGAGGTAAATGGAAACAGATAGCTCGCGGCAGGCATCAGCTTTGTTATTTTAGTTAGCGGCGAAATTCGAATGTTCCACGTGCAGCGACGACGAAGATAATTCATCGTTTTTGTTCTTCCAAAGCCATCGTCTATGGTGTTAATATTAAGTTTTATTTTCACTGTATCTTTATTATTTATCTTATATTATTCTACGTAAACGACTCCGTTGGTTTGACGAAAAATACGCTATTTCTCTATGTTCTGCGACCGTTATTCTGGCTTTCCACCATTGCACAGGAAAGCCACCAAATTGCTTCAAGGGGGCGTGTCCTTGCCTTTTATAGGATCGCTCCGTGTTTAAACAATAGAAAACGTTTTCCGTGTTTGCATAGCCTGATATAAACACGAGAGGGGTCGAGAATTCTCCCAACCCCTCGAGAGCGAATAATCTAATTGTTTTAGTAGAATTCTAACTGAAATTAACGCAAATAACGGTTTCCAATAATATTCCCACGCATTATTGATCTTTATTGAACTTTACAAAATTGGACAAAGTTGTTTACGCGCGTACCCGCTTTTTCAATATTTTCAAGTTTTTAAAGTCAAGAAACCGCAAATGTGCTTTTAGCCTTCTCAGAAATCTAATTACCCGTTTACGTCTAAAATTCCTGCCAAAACGTCGGAAAAACTATAAAAACATCGCATTTCGTGGACGACCGGCAGCCACTGTACTCTAATGGCTGTTAGTATAAATCTACTAGCGTTCTATCACGAATGACGTCCTCTGATTGGCTACGCTACTCACGTTCTATTCTGTGATAGATAGTGAGTAGCGTAACAGTGTGCGCTTGTCAAAATGACGGCCGTTTCTTGGCGTTTTCGAAGTGTTGAGAAGAGGATTTAGATTAAGTTTTGAACGACTAGTAGATTTATACTAAAACAATTAGATTATTCGCTCTCGATTTCTATCGCGCGATAGTTATCACGCGATAGAAATCTTGAGCTCATAATCTAATTGTTAAAATAGTATACGAGTAGCTCAGCCAATCAGACTGCAGCATTTGCATTAGTATTCTACTAATTAACAATTAGATTATGAGCTCGAGATTTCTATGAGGTGATAGTTGATGAGGCCGAAGGCCAAATCAACTATCACCTCATAGAAATCGAGAGCGAATAATCTAATTGTTTTAGTAGAATTCTTACTAAAGTTTAATTCAAAGAACGATTTCCAATTATTTCTCGACATATTATTACACTTTGAACCTTAAAAAGATCGTCCGGATTGAGTTGACAATTAAAATTGAAGTCGTGCACGCGCGCGCATCATTTTTTAAATAATTTCAACTTTTTTAAGTCAAGAAACCGTAAATGTCCTTCGTTTAGTCTTGCCAGGATTTTAATTAACCATTTTCATCAGAATTTTCCTCCAAAGCTTTGGCAAAACGAAAAGACGTCGCCACTTCGTAGACGAGTTCCAGCCACTGCACACTAATGGCTGATAGTGTGCAATGGCTCAGCCAATCAGATTACAGTATTTGCATTAGTGTACAAGTAGAATTCTACTAAAACTCGATAGAAACAATGAGAACATGTTTTATATTTCTTTTAGAAAACACCGCGATGAAAAAAGGAAAACGATTTGTAAACTTTGATTATCAAAATGTAAATTCTTTTTGCTGAAGCCATCATTACGTCAACAGCTCGTGCTAGTTCTGTGTTGTCAATCAAGTTTTAGTTACTTGCGCTCTATCACGAATGACGTCCTCTGATTGGCTACGCTGCTCTGGCACGTTCTATTTAACAAATAGCTTCCATGTTGCCGTGCGTCTGTTCAATAATAGATCGCACATGACGTCAAAATGTGGCAAGAACAAAAAAGTGGCACACGAGGCGTAGCCGAGTGTGTCACTGATGTTCTTACCACATTTTGACGTCTTCTGTGATCAATTACTGAACAGACGCACGGCAACATGGAGTCTATTTGTTTTATATAATAAACTAAACAAATTAATTCACAAAAAGCTTTTGTCTTTTTTTTCAAAATGCTCCAACATAACCAACCTCGTCCCCATGGTCCTCTCTCTACTTCGAGAAAGTACCCTGGTTAAGGCTGGTCACGTGTCTGCTAGATTTTAGCAGATTCCAGAGATGTGATTGAAGGGAGGGGCTGGAAAGTTGTAGTTTGTCTCCACTGAGCTCACTTACTGAGCCCAGTAGGGAGTGGAATTTGTAAAACTCCCGTTGTGGATCGGCAAAACTCACAGCGAAGGAATCGTCACATTCGATATTGGAGTTCAATGCGTTCAATGCTCGGCTAAAACGTTAGCTCCAAATTTAGCTGAATTTTTCCCATCGACAGTTGGACGGTCTTTGGAATTTCTGGCGGTGAAAAAGTTTGGCAAAGAATTTGGAACTGAAAACCACAACAGTAAATGGAGCGCGCGGTGAATTAAGCTTAATTTTATTTTTCATTCGCCGAAATCACAACGTATGTATTTACTCATTCGTTTAGAGTCAAACACGCCGTATGCTATGCTCGCCCTCAAAGGTAGTTTTGGATTTTATTTAATTATTCCCATGGACAGTTTGACGTTCATTCCCTTCTCTTGCTGCGTAAAAAATGTACGAAGAATTTGGCAACATCGTCTGCACGCCAAATAAGCTTGATTAATTAAGCAGCTTATATTTTTCGATCGGCAAAATTATAACAGAGGCATTGATGTATTCGTTTAGAGTTTGATACGTCAAGTGTTTGGCAGAGACTAGCTTTGAATTTGATTGAATTCATCCAATCGAAAGTTTGGCGGTCATTCGATTCCCTTGCAGTGTAAAATTTTGTAAACAAGTTGACAACAACGACATCGGCCGCGCGTAGCAAAATGCATTGGCTTTTGTTTTAAAACTGTGTAGCGGAAAATCCAGTTTTCGGTCAAGAAAGTACTCCAAGTCGAATGTTCCCATCTATAATTTCACGGTTATTTAATTCCTTTGCGGTGAAAAAATGATTAAATTACTCCGAAGCTGGTTGTTGACAGTTATTTAAAAAAGCAGTGAAATATAAGCAAAGTTCCCTCTCACTCAACATCTCATACTCATAGAAGTTCGGTAGAGCCGAAGCAGCTGGCCAGGCAGGATCTCTGACAAATAACTTGCTTCCTTTTCAAAATAGCGTCCGCATAGCAGCGCAACATTCACCTCCCTAGAGAGTAGTGTTGACAAAATTAAGTTGAGGACCCACCCTCGGTGCGGCGTGGGTTGGCATGCTTAGACACGTGACCAGCCTTAACCAGGGTACTTTCTCGAAGTAGAGAGAGGACCCTGGGGACGAGGTTGCAACATAACCCGAAAACCGCCGGGCCTTTGCCCCGCCTTTGCCCACTTTGGCGAAGAAGAAAAAAAGTCATTTGACGTAATCTATTATCTGTACAAAATGAAGTAATTTCACAGGTTACTGTGCGTAGCAAAGAACTGTGATTGGTCGAAGAAAATCACGCCACTGTCAAACCTGACTCCTCGTGGAATGAAAACTTACAGCGAAAGTAGAATTGAACTGCGAAAACCTTGAAGAAAATGCTGGAAAAATCAAGCCAGTTTTTGTCATCAGAGCAGTCCTGTGAGCCGAAAAGCTTGGACGTTGCCTTGAAAATTGCAGGAGTTGAAAAAACACCGTCGGAAAACTTGTGGTTGCGGTCAACCTAGAGGCCATTTGATTCGAGTTTTGAATGAAAGACGCGTAAATGACGGTGGAGATTTTTGTTTTTCTGTGGTTGGTGATTCTCAAATCAGTTTGATATAGTGTCAGAGACACATTTTAGCTGCGATACTGTTGACCGTGAGCTGTGGTTAGCTATACTTAGCTCGCTGCTGTGTCCTGAAACGGACAGGAACATTCGCATCGGAAAGCAAGATTATGTGTTTATTTTATCCGATTTTAAGAAGTGATGTTTTGATGTTTCATTCCTGACAAAGTTATTTCGACACTAGGAAAAGTTGAATTTTTAAAATAAGTTAACATCAGAAACATTTTGTTTATTGGGTTTGTTAAATTCGAGATAAGCAAGAGATAAACTACGAATAAAGCCAGGATCCGAGCTAGGATCCGAGCCAGGATCCGAGCCAGGATCCGAGCTAGGATCCGAGCTAGGATCCACCCTATCATATAGAACAAGCACCTTCACTACTGACTTGCAAGTAGAATTAAAAACAATTCGGCTTCTCCAAGTCAATTTTAACACAGGGCACAGATACAGTGTCTAATTTGTTAAGCCAGCGAGTGTATAAATATAAATATTTTCGATTTAGGTGAATGACTGAATAGTTTCAGTCGAACGCGCTCAGTTAATTTTTTAATTTTCCATACATTTGTCTGTAAATTTTTTTCCCACGAACCGCGTCTAAACGTTTGTCTCCCCAGTAAATTGACAGAGAAATGTATGAAAAATTAGAAAAATTAACTGGATGTCTTCTAGCCAAGCTACATCCTTGAAACTTGGTGAATACAACCTTCTACTTAGTATTTTGACGTTGCAATTCATAAATTGCGTAAAATTCAATTTTGGAAAAAGTTATTTGCCATCGGATTCCTATCAAACACTGTAATTTCTGACCGCTTTGCCTACCATCAAAAACATCAAAAACTGCCGGCGAGGGATTTGATGGTTTTTGCTGTAGTCAGTGATGGTTTTTGCTGTAGTCAGTAGAAAATTTTCAACCCGGTAAATAAGGCTTATTTTCGCGTATAGTTTCTGTTTTGATACATTGATGTTAAGTTTAGTTTTATACAGTGCAAAAAATGTTGAAATTTTAAGTTTTCGTAACGAACACGACTATATTTAGTCGTGGAAAGAAATTTGATCGGGGCAGATTTTGATCACGTGCTAGGTAACCACTGCGCGTCGCGCAATCGAGAAACAACGTTATAATTTGTTGTTTTCGGCCAGCTTCGTACAAACACTTAAGCCTGGTTTCCATATGATCGTCCGGATCGTCCCGATCGTCCCATTCGTCTCAAAAAATGTTTAAACGATCGGGACGATCGCAAACGACCCGGACGAATGAGACGACCCCGATTGTCCGGATAGAAAATCTATCCAAGCAATCGAGGTCGTCTCAGGGCCTCTTCATATGAGCCCGGTAACCGCGCTGGCTCGGTTACCAGGACGAATTCTGTGGTGTATTCATATGGGAAATTTGAGCCCGGTCGACGGGATGAATTCAAGAAACACAACCAAAATGGTGGAACATAAACTTATATTCTTCGCGACTGTCATAGCTCTGTGGACCCTTGTAACTTTATTAATAAACCTATTTCGCATACTCCTGAAGTGGAAATACATACAAGACCAAAATTGTTCCATTTTGGCCGCTATCTGATGAAAGCGAAGCTATTTCGTCCGAAATGTTTCGTCCCGGTCACCGGGCTGGAGTGTTCATATGGGAAAATTTTCATCCCGGTTACCGAGATCTCGGTAACCGGGCCCGCCCAGCCTCTCATATGAACACATAGATATTTTTACAAAGAAAAGAGTGGCGAGGCTCGAGCTCGGAAACCGAGCCAGCCCGGTTGACCGGGCTCATATGAAGAGGCCCTCAGTCGTCCGGGTCGTTTGGATCGTCTGGGTGGCGTTTCCATAGATCGTCCCGATCGTTTAAAACATTTTTTGAGACGACTGGGTCGATCCGGACGATCAAATGGAAACCAGGCTTTAAAGTTACCGTGCACCTTCAGACCGACCATTTTGTTTGAAATTTGATTTTTAGGTTAATGTATAGGTCTAAGCGTGAACTTTCATCTAAAAAAAAAATTCTCAAAAATATTAAATGATGGCAGAGAAAATACGGTTTTTCGTTTTCACCGGAAGTAAAACTTTCGTGTCTGATTGACAGGCAGTAGGCAACCTGTTGACGTATATGCAGTCAACCGTGTGAACATCACATGCTGATTGGCTCAGTTATCTGAGAACCCAGTTGAATGTGTTTGTGGGCGGAGTTTGTTTGCGAAGCAGGAAAATTTTTTCAACGCTGTTTTCTCGAAACAATTATTTTCACCAGAAGGGGACACTTGAAGAGCTACAAGTCAAAGGGAATTTGTTCGATTGCTCTCAAATTTTGACAGTAGCTAGTTTTACACATAAACAACAAAAAAACGTGTCTCCTAATTTTTTATTTCTAATTTTTTTTTTCAAGAGCGATTTTTGTACGATCACTCCACATTTTTTTAAATCCTATTTCAAAATGCTCAGTAACTTTTCACTGAAATTGAATATGGCAAATCGGTCCCGGAAAACGGAGGAACACATTAACTAAGCGAAAAAACAATAATTCGCTTTGACATGCAACGTTCAAAAGGTGATTCGGACGCTCGCATTAGAAGTCGTGAAAAATTCGACAATTCATTTTTTCAAAATTTTTGGTACAGTCTGATAGCCAGTCCTATAAGCTTTAATTTGATATAGGGGTTTAGTTATCTACAGTTTAAAACTGGACGCGCTACATCGCTTGTACGCGAGACAACCCTGAAGGTACGCGGTAACCTTAATTATACCCTTTCACTACTTTGCACAATACCGATAATGCATCTCTTTTACCCCCCAAGAATTTTGCATACTCATTGTTTGCAATTTCTCCTGGGACATGAACATGTCCCAAGAGGTAATCTAAAAACAATGCCTATGCAAATTTGTGGGGGGGTAAACGAGGTGTATTATGGGATTGTGCAAGTAGAGAATGTGCCTAAAACTTAATCTTGTTACAAATCGTTATCAAAAGTTTAGCCGGTGGATGGTTTTCCTGCGGGCTCTTGTCCGTGAAGCGAAGTTACTTGCTTAAGAGTAAAATGTACTTGTCCCCGCAAACAAGCGGACAGGGGTTTCTTCGAGCCCTGCACTAGCTTTAAAACTTTCTTGAATAGCAGTTCAAATGTTAAAAGTTTTCAGATTTCAGTTTGTGTGTAATGTATGTTGCAAAACACTTGCACAAACAGCACTCCAGAATATAACACTGCATTGCTCCGCACGACTATTAAAGGCAAACAAGGAAACCAGGTCACATGAAATGTGTTCAAAACTCATCCGAACTAATTCTGCTAGGATCCTAGCTCGAATCCTAGCTCGAATCCTGGCTCGAATCCTGGCTCGGATCCTGGCTCGGATCCTGGCTCGGATCCTGGCTCGAATCCTGGCTCGAATCCTGGCTCGAATCCTGGCTCGGATCCTGGCTCGAATCCTGGCTCGAATCCTGGCTCGAATCCTGGCTCGAATCCTGGCTCGAATCCTGGCTCGGATCCTGCTCGGATCCTGGCTCGGATCCTGGCTCGGATCCTTGGCTCGAATCCTGGCTCGAATCCTGGCTCGAATCCTGGCTCGGATCCTGGCTCGGATCCTGGCTCGGATCCTAGCTCGAATCCTAGCTCGAATCCTGGCTCGAATCCTGGCTCGGATCCTAGCTCGATCCTGGCTCGAATACCTGGCTCGAATCCTGCTCAAATCCTGGCTCGGAAGTTTAGGTTTATCCTCGATAAGCAATGTTCCCGGCTTACCAAGACCAATTTTTGTGCGTGGTTTAGTTCGCTCGACTGCCGACTGAGACTGCTCGAGAATTTTTTCTGGATCATTTTCTGAAAGAAAGTGTCAGCTTTATCTTTCCTCCGGCTTCTCGAAACCTGCGTCAATACCTCGGCAAGAACTTTTTTGTTACCTTATTTTTGCCCAGTCACGTAAAATATTGTCTTAATTCTCAAAACTTTTCTGCCATTTTAAAACAGCAGAGGGAAAAACTTTGTAATGATGACGTTAATCATGCATCTGTCCTCTAATAGATCATAACCGAGGACCAATCAATAAGTCGAGAATAACCTTGGGTAATTATAGAATTTAACGCAATATAGATTCTAGAGAGCCTCCCGTGAGTTGTCATATAGGGGTGACTAGTCCCCTTGATGGGCCGAATTAGTGCCCCCCCAATCAACTATCGCCGCTCATAGAAACTGGAGCGCGATGGCGAAATAAATACATAAGGTTGTTGTTTAGAGTGGCATTCTTAACTGGGATATAAATTTAACAAAAAAACTAACGGTTTCCAATGATTTTCCCGCGCAATTATTGAACGTTAACCCTTAAACGAAGTTGGCCCGTACCTGTACGAATCATGGTCCTGGGCAATATTTTGACCCTAAAGTTTCTGTAGGATTAGTTTGACGCGCTTTCGTACCAGCGTTTTTTTCAATTCAGTTGTTACAGACGATTAGTTTTTAAAAAAAGTTCACAAAGAAACCGGCCGTGGTAATATGTGCTTTCAGTTTAGTGTGTCCTCAGCGGAATGTTAAATTACCCGGTTAACATTCTAAAACGCCTGTCCCAATTAAACGTCGGAAAACAAACTATAAAAAACATGGCAGTGTTCGTGGATACGACCGGCAGCGTAATAGTACGCTCATTAACAGACTACTTATTGTAGATTATGTCGCGATCTCGATTTCTATGCGCCATGAGAGGTGAACCGAGGGACCGCCAGCCCGAGCCAACACGATCGCGCCTCACCGATAGAAATGTCTGAGTAGGATTGTCTCGAGAAGGAGAGTTGTGGAGCGAAGTAATCAGTCAATGTGTTTTTAGTATTCTCCTGAAATGCGATCTAGGTCCGTTTCAAAACGTAATCTAAAGCCTCTTCTCAACACTTCGAAATACGGGAACGAAGAAACGGCCGTCATTTTGCGTCACCTCGGCTCAACCTGCCGACCTGCCCCTCGTTGACGTAGCGGCGTCCTGCTCGTAGGAAATTCACTCGGGTTCTTGTAGGTCGAATTGTTAATAATATCCACATGTTGTGGAGCGGGTGGAAATATTCGGGCACCGACGACGTGTTTTGAGACCACATCGCGCGCGCACAGCACGATAAAACTTCCCATGAGTGGATTAGAACTGGTACAATAATGTTTAACGATGTGGGACAAATTACTTCATCTGTGGTACTGACTCTAGAGAGGGTATACAGTTACCACTAAGTATGGAAGTGCTTCAGGTGGAAAAAGCAAAAAAAAAGATTAGGAAAAAAAAACAAAACGGGGCGTTAGGTTTGTTTAACCGCTTTCTTGTTACAAAAAGAACAATATAATCAAAAACGCTCCAAATTTCGCATGCAGTTTTGTTTAGGTGCGTTAGACAATGTTCTGCATGTTTTTTTGCTGAAGTTTGTTTCGTTTTCGAGATATTACGTATGCAAAAAACCCTGTATTTGTTGTCACGTCAGCACGTGACCGCAAAGACGGTAATTCACTTAAAATCCAGCAAAATATTGATCTTTTGCAACGTGTAACCTCAAAAAGTGTTGATGTCAGGTTAAAACCGTTAAAACTTTTATTTCACGTTAACGTGCGACCGCAAAGACGTTCGGTTCACTCAAATTACAGCCAGATGTTAATTTCCCGCAATGCGCAAGCTAGACAATGTTGATATCAGGTCATTTACAGAGACTTAAAATTTTGATTTCACATTATCACGCCACCGCAAGGACTTAAACCCTTAGGGTTTTACTTAGGGTTAGGGTTACCGCTCGAAACTAGGGCTAGCGTTGAAGGGTTACGGAACAAGGTTAGGCTTAGAGTTAACGCTTAGGGCTATGGCTTGAAACAGGTTCCTTGAAACTAGGGTTACGGAACAAGGTTAGCGCTTAGAGTTAACGTTAGGTACCGCTTAACTAGGGTTACCGCTTGAAACTAGGGTTACGGAACAAGGTTAGGCTTAGAGTTAACGCTTAGGGCTACCGCTTGAAACTAGGGTTACCGCTTGAAATAGGGTTACCGCTTGAAACTAGGGTTACGGAACAAGGTTAGGCTTAGAGTTAACGTTTAGTGTTACCGCTTGAAACTAGGGTTAGCGTTGAAGGGTGAGGGTTATTGCCGAGGGTTAGCGCTAGCGCTTCATTGTTAGGGTTAGCGCTTCGGATAACGTTAGAGTTAAGGTCAGGACGCGTTAGGGTTAGTGCAGTGTTAGGCCAAGGAGAACAATCAAGATGTAACCTTAAAAAAAGTTGATTTCAGGTTTTTAAAACCGTTAAAATTGTGATTTCACGTTATCACGCGACCGCAAAGACGTTAATTTCACTCAAATTACAGCCAGTTCACTTTACGCGATTTCGCGTTAAGGCATGACGGCAAGGATGTTGATTTCACTTCAAATCCAGCAAGCTGTTCATTTCACCCAGCACGTAAACTCGAAAACGTCGATTTCGGGCCTAAATAGGTTAAAATGTTGATTTCACTTTAAAGCGTCACAGCAACTATCTCTATTTCATTTTAACTGCCTGCAACGTATAAGCTTAAAAATGTAGGGCTGACAGATTAACAGATTAACCCTTCTGTGCAACGTACAGGTCTCTCTCCTTACATCTGCATGGCCCCTGATCCCAGAAGTTTAAAACACTACAAATCATGCCGATTTGAAGTAAAATCAACGCAACCTGGATCACAGATCTATGTTTTGAATCAATCGATCGCTTCTTGTTGGCCATTATTATGTTGGAATAAAAAAGGAAAAAAAACACGCTCTGTAATTAGTTAAATATTATTGTGATTTACGGAGTCTTGTCTTGTCTCGTCTTGTCTTGGCTTGTCTTGCCGAACGTGATCGAAATGCATGCCGGGAAGGTTCTGTTACACCTCGTGCGCGGGTAAACATGGAGGATGATGCAAGAAAAATTTTATAAGTCTAAAAGCAGTTCTCATTTTCCAAACTTTGAAGCTAGCAACGCTTGGCAAATGGGCCACAACTCACGACAGGGTTTTATTCTTGGGCAAGAACTGCTCTTGGACTTTGCTGCCTGGATCGACCTGACTTCGAACGCTGATAACTGACTTGCCGCTGATATCAGTTGCGTTGGAAGTTACAGAACACGTTTTGCTTCTTTAAAACATGCTGGTGACTTACGGGTTATCAAGGCTTTATGATGCCTATCAACCACCAGGCAGGCTACAAGGTACTTAAAAACAATGCTTAAGATATTAGTCGAAAGAGCTGTACTGCATCATGCATCACTTCTCTTTGCTTTGACGCTCGATCGAAATTCACGTGTTGTCTCACGTCACAATAAGCTGTATAAAAAAATCTCTCCAGATTCCCGCTCTATACGCATTTTCTTTAAAATAGATATCTTCATTTTTGAAAAAAGAAAAGGAACAGAGCGAAAAAAAAAATTGAGCGACCTCGTGTCGAACCGGTGTCACGGCAAAACAAATTCGAATCTGGCCCGTTCAGCGCCTCATCCGCTTGTGCTAACGAAGCAGTAGTAGGAGCTTAAGGTATTATAGTGAGTTGATCGCTTAGCGAAACAAAAGGTTTCTTTTGTTTTCCATTCAACAAAAGGTCCCCAGAGGATGCCCTTGGAAAAATGTGTTTTTTTGCATACGTAATATCTCAAAAAGGAAGCAAACTTCAGGGAAAAAACATGCAGAACATTGTTTGACACACGGAAACAAAACTGCATGCGAAATTTGGAGCGTTTTCGACAAAGTTCACTGTGCAAGTTATAAAAATACCGCAAACGCCCCTTTTTGCCACCGATATCCTTCAATACTAGGTAAATTGCAGTCACCGACACAACCCGGTTTGCACAAATCATATAAATAAATACACAAAATTAAGTAATACCACCAACTAAACTAACTTAATAAATAAATTAATTACTATCGTATGAGGAATTCAGGAGTACACTAGTAGTAAGAATATGAATCCATTTCTATGACCTTTACCAAAGACATTCTAAATTTGTGTATAGATACCCAGCTAGAGACCATAACCACAATAAAACTACCTCTCTCCGGGCTTTCACAAGATCGCCAATTTGCCCCGGCCGCAGGACCATATGAGGATCCAATTGCTTCTTCTGCCTCTACTTGTTCAAAGCCACGCGGGAACTTCCTTGTGGGTATGCCCGTGATAAAAACCAACGCACATCCAACCATATCCATATAAGTTAACTAAAACATCTTTCAGCGGAGGGGTGA
>JAHPZR010041835.1:0-22221 GCA_019787425.1 Platygyra sinensis | reverse complement strand
TATATGAAGTTCTGGATATGCTGGATATTCTGCATAACAAAGCCGCTGATGGCGATCATGAAAAGAAGGAGTACTATCGGCTCGTTTATCACACAGCTAGGGAGAAGGTGGATTCGTCCAAAGATCACTTCAAGGATCTTGTTATGCGCTTGCTAGCAGATAAGGGCCACGAGAAGGTCCTGTACATCGTGTGTAAAGTAAAGAAATAAAATCGTAGGAAATCGCGGGAGAGGGAGGATAGAGGTGCCTGTGTGGCATGTTCTTCACGCCCTTTCAACATGCGATGCTATTTTTGTAATAGGCGGGGTCATATAAGGCTAACTGCCCTGATAGGAAGTCAAGTCATACCAAACCGTCTTCCATATCAGACAAGTGGCTTGTGTTCAGACCACACCGGAATTATTAACGTTGATAGGCACTGTGTGCTGTACGTTTGCGTTCCGCAATACTAAACTGGCATCTTTTGTGTGTTGAAATCAATCTGGTGATATTTTTACCCTGTGTGTTTTGTCAGCATAGTTATAACGACTTTGAAAAAGGGGTATCCTTGATTTAAGGGCCCTCCAGCCTCGCTGGTCAAAGCTGTTATCTCTCTGCTGACTTTGACGGGGTGGTTTTGAATCGTTATGGTCCTGGATTTTGGGCCAATAAATGTTTTAAGGTTGTTTCTTTTCTTTTTTTTTTCACTGTCCTTTTTCTAGGGAAAGATATGCCGTTGGGAAAATTCTGAGTGTTTTGACGGTCGACTGCAGGAGTTACAAGATAATGAAATCGAAATCCTAATGACCTGGGTTGATTGTTTCGGCAATCCCCGTCAAGGTCAGTGGAGATATAGCAGCCTGTGACCATGACAGATTACACAAAATGCGGAAGGAAGAGTTAATTAGTGATATTTCGGAGATGTTGTTCTGTGACCCAAATCGCTTTCGAGCTGGGAAGTTACATAATCATTTCGAGTTTTGGCGGTACATCGCACAGGAAAGCCCTTCTCCGCAGCTAGCACAGATTCCCGAATAGATAGGTCTTAATTCAGCCGTTGTTTTAGGCATTTTAAATAAGCTTTAGGAGAGAATCGTACGATTCAGACAAGCCTCCGATGAAGGCGTTTAAGAATCATGCAAGTCCATTGTGACCTTTGTGTAGGATACTCTCATTTTGCGGTTGGCAGGAAGTGAATTGAAACGTTTTGTGTGCGCTTTTCTGGAAAGGAAACGCCCAGCAGAATGATGATACATTTGGTACGGATCTGGGTTTACAGTGTTGTCTGTAACGGAAAAGAAAAGCCTTTTGCGCTATCGTTTCTTCTCTGACAAAGGTGTTGTCACAGAAGTAAACTATATTCTAGTTGATTATAATTGTAAAGTGCACAGTTGTGTCTCTCTGTACTTAAAAGTTTTAACTTATTTATGAGAGATGTGAGAATTGAGGATTGGGGAGAGTTGTAAAAGGTTGAATTCCGATGTGCAACACTGATCAATGACTATTAAAGGAACAGCGAAGGCTGAGCATGAATATGAATGTTGATGAATAGAATGCAATTGGTCACACTCTACACTAGAAGATGTTTTGGAATAGTGTCAAAGCTAAGGCTTCAAGGCATGGCTAACCTGTGTATACATTAGTAGAACCAAGAATAGTAGTCTGCTTGGGATGTATTAAATGTCTCCCCATCAGTCAGTAAGTTAATATTCCTCAAAGTACAAATTAAAAGTAAAATCATCTCAGAGTTTTGTTTTTGTAAAGTCATCTAAAGCTTAAGTTGAAAAAGGGGTTTGCAAAAAGATACACAGAAAGTTTGGACACTGGGAATTTTCTCCAAAAAAAGTTCACTCCCCTTTCTCCACAAAATGCTAATTACAAAGGTTTTCCAAACTTTTTGTAGCTGGTTTAGAGTGAGTCTTTCCTTCCTTTATTTTTTTGTTTGTCTTAAACAATTCAGTGTATGCCTCACATTGTTGCGAATGCATGCACTGCTTATTAACTCTAACATTTCTGAAGGCCCTGTATATGCATCTTTTAATTTGGGGCAGTGCTTAAATGTGACCTTGCTAGATCTAGTAGCGGTGGTAGTCTCACTACTTACAAGTTGTAATATTCAAACCCCATCAAATATTCAAAGAAGACAAATGCGATTTAGAAGAAAAAATGTAAACTACTGTTTATTATATTTTAACTATCTCTAGGGTGAGCATCAAGACGAACGTCAAGACGATTTTACAAAGAAGCAAAAAAGTGCAAACACAAATAAGAATATGGCTACTGATCTGAACACTCTTCTCCACTAACTGTAAGATAACAGTATGACAAATGAAAGAGTTAAAACCCTACCTGCAAGTGAGCTTGACCACTTCTTGTCCACTGAAATGTTTTTTTATGAACAAACGCAGCAAACATGGACAAGAGTACAAGCCAGCAACAATTTCCAATTTTCAACGCGGAATTGTCCAGAATGAAAAGCGTTGAACTGTTATCGAGAGAGACGACGAGGATTGACTTTCAGACTGCCTCCTCATTAGCTGTGTATATGTTTGAATGATTTTCATAGCAACGAACTTTGACATTTCTTAATCCATATTTTGCGATGTGCAAGTTAAAATATTCCATGCAGGATCGACAGAATCCATTTTCCGAATTTCAGCAAACTGCAGCTGTTGAAACTTTTGACAAATTCCGTTAAAAATCGTTCTTATGTTCATTGAATTTGTTTTCAAACTCGTGGTAGCTTGTTCTTTTTGAGTTGTTCGCGTCTTCAAAAACACACGGAGGAAGCCCTTTTAATTCAAGTGACCGGAAGTGCGTTTTCAAAGAAAACAAACAAGCATCACCCGAGTGTGCTATATAATAAACTACTTACTAACCTAGCTAGCTCGAGCCGTACCGGGGAATATTGGCCCTCGGTCGTTTTGTACGGACCGAGCGCAGCGTACAAAACGACCTCGGGCCACTATTCCCCGGTACGGCCCTCGCGCTAGGTTAGTAAGAGGTTATTACCATTCAATAAATTGAGCCAAGAAATTGAAATATCGTAGAAGAGTAATAAATAAACAACGTGCCAAAGTTTCAGGGATGTGCGATACTCCAAACTCGACTTATTCGTTAAAGGGTATCACTGAAAATTATAGTGTTTAGTATGGGGACGCCATGTTGGAGCTCGTCAGAGGGACTCCAACATGGCGGCCGGAAACCAGTGGAAACATCTGGAGTTTACTTTGGCTCCCTCAAAACGTCTATTCTGTTACACTTGTAAACAGTCGCATAGGCACTTCTCTTAACATATTGGTTACTCAGAACTCGAAAACATAAAGCGAATCGATATTTTCGTGCACGTAACATGTTACCCAGAAACAATGCCGATGTCAAGAATTGCGAAAAAACCGTATTCTATTTTCAAAACAAAGCGGTCTACCGAGCTGAAGACAGGCCAGCAGATATATGTTTAAAAATGACTTTAACTGATGTTGTAAAACTTTTAACTTTAGTTTTTTTCTGACGTCACGTGAAAACCAAGAATTGTAGTTTTGAGGAAAATAAGTCTCGATATCGAAAAAATTCGGCAAGCTATTGAAAAAAGCACATAACAACATGTACTCACATTCGATGACGATCAAAATGACGGCGGCTTCTTTGAAGGACCTTCCAAAATGATTAAGATTTTATCGATTCGCTCTTCCAAAAGTTCCCAACTCTCGCTCAAGGAACGTTCGATAATAAAGCTTTGAAATTCTCGGATATTGAACGATGGAACCTAGAATCAAGCTTTTTTTGAGAGCCCATATTTTCTTGGGTTTTTTTTTTTGCGATTTCGGGCGAAACAATAGAATCGTGACGTCATCGCTTCTTCCAAAACTGGCATTCTCCCGGACTGGTCAATGTAAGTTAACAAGAGTGGCATTGAAATCAGGCAACTTTTAGCACAGGAAATGGCATTAACCTTTCACGGTAAGGGATTTATAATTTCAAAAACAATATTGGATCGCAAAAAGGTAAAAAATATGAAACATTTTTTGTATCCAAAGCTTCTAAATTGGCGACAGAAATGAGTCACCGACATCGGACTCGTAGCTCGTCGAGTGTCGCCAGGTAGGAGAATAGTTGTGTTATTTTGAACAATATATGCTGTTCGTCGTCAAATTAAAGACGTTCGCGCCCAAAAACTTCCCATGTACAGATCTTTTTAAAACTTTGACTGCAGGTAAATAATGATAAGATTAGATTAAAAACGTAGAACAAATCGGGGCTCACCGAACTCGTTTTGAGGATAAGGCGCAGCTCAGACCATAGCATTTCTAGGATTTCGAGTCGTTCGAGGCGATTCTGGCCGGAGTATTTTGAACAATATATGCTGTTCGTCGTCAAATTAAAGACGTTCGCGCCCAAAAACTTCCCATGTACAGATTTTTTTAAAACTTTGACTGCAGGTAAATAATGATAAGATTAGATTAAAAACGTAGAACAAATCGGGGCTCACCGAACTCGTTTTGAGGATAAGGCGCAGCTCAGACCATAGCATTTCTAGGATTTCGAGTCGTTCGAGGCGATTCTGGCCGGATTCATTACTATCGGCATATATTTAAGTTGAAGAATCATATCTAAGTTATGTGTGCTTAACACAGCATATATAGGCCTATTTGATAGATCTTTGCTACATATGTCCTTAAATCAGCTAGAATTAGCCTTAAAAGAAATACAACTTCCAAGTTACTCACACCTGTATCCAAGTACCAATTCGACCCTATTTGAATAGTATATGAGAAATAATTAAAACCTCCCACGAACAGATTTTTTTAATTTTTTTTTTATTTTTTTTTATTTTTAACCATAATTTAAAGAATTAAATTTAAATATCTACAAACCCGCTTGTAGCATAGCTAATCTAGGCGGGTTGTATTGTTTTTTAGTATAATGAAAAGAATCAGAAAAGGAACTGATCTGCCGAAAGAAAAGTGGGGGTCACCGAGCACCCAACAAAAATATTCGCAAACAAAGTTAACGCAAAGGTCATCAGCTCTATATTTTGTCGAGTTTTCGGCTCGGTGCGCGCGCTTGAAGCATGAGCAATGAGCGTGCGCACTAGCAATGGGCGCGAACGTCCTTAAACCCAGAATTCTGAAGTTAACTCTTAGAAGAGGCCAATTCAACTTAGCATTGTCTATATTTTTATTAGCTGCGAAGAAAATGGCAATTTTCGTGTCGTTTTGGTAGGACAGCTCATTTTTGACTGCCGCTCGTACTGCGGGGAAGCCGCCGTATGCAAGGTTCGACTCAGTGCGCTGCAGGAGGGAGAGGTCAACTCGTCAGTTTTGGCTGACCCGATGATCATTGCCATTATGACCTCAAGGCGAAAGAAGCGCGCAAATGCACAAAATTTTCGAAAATGGCGCCGTCGCCTCTCGCTGAAACAGCGTTTTGAGGCGGATTTCTCCAATCATTCAAGCTTCAAATGGTATTGTATTTGGATCTCATGAAGTAACTATCATTGTTCTTTCTTGAGAGGTTAGTAGATTTTAATTATAACCGAAAAATCTTGCATAAAGTGTTTTTAAAGTATTACAGTCATCGCTCTCAAGTGGAAATATGTAGTGCAAAATTTTGACTATTCGTCTTGTAAAATTGCCTTTTTCACGAGATCGGAAACCCAAAGAAACATGTAACCTTGTCACAAAATAGCTCATATGTTCAGGAGAACATTGTCATTGGAGATGATTTTGAAGAATCAGCCGTAGAAATGATCACTCTACTTGAGTATGAAATATCTGTGACCTCGCGATCGTCACATATTCACATATTCTGCAACAGAAGTAGCAGACAGAAATATTATTCACAAAGATGGAAATGAGATCTTTCACAAACAAGAGCTTAAGCGTAATAATTTAATTAAGACTTAAGCCTGCCTACTGCAAAACGGTGGTCAAAATAATGCAAAATGTAGACTGAAGAGGCAGACTGTAGACTTTCTAAGAATTGAATATTGTATTCCCATTTTCCTAATAGAGAGTTAAGTGCTGCAATGAAAATGAAAATGGGAATATGATATTCTTGGCTAGAAGACGTTCAGTTAATTTTTCTATACCTTTGTCTGTACTTTCCCCAAAACCTGCATCTAGATGTCCATCTAATCAACCAAATTTTACAAACAAATGTATGGAAGGTTACAAAATTAACTAGGCATCTTCTAGTTAAGCTAAATCCTCCAAGCTTGGTGAATACAATCTTCTACTTAGTATTTTAACATTGCAATTCATGAATTGTGTAAAAAATCAATTTTGGAAAACTTTTTTTGCGGTCGGATATTTCCCAAACAAACACTGTAATCTGACTGCTTTGCCTTCCCCTCAAGATGGTGTCGAAAACGGTAATAAGGCCTATTCAATTTGCCAATGGGAGCTCCTGTGGAGGAGATAGTACAAGGCCCCATTTATCTGGTCATGGGTATTGGAGAAAATCCTATCAGACCCCTCTGAGGCAATTTTATCACGTGTTTAGCTGAAATGAAGTTGTCCCTCCAGGATTACTAAGCCTTTTTCCTATTAGATTATGAGCTCGAGATTGCTATGAGGTGATAGTTGATGAGGCCGAAGGCCGAATCAACTATCGCCTCATAGAAATCGAGAGCGAATAATCTAATTGTTTTAGTAGAATTCTAACTGAAATTAACGTAAATAACGGTTTCCAATGATTTTGCCACACATTATTGAGCTTTACCCTTAAACAAAGTTGCACGTATTGAACTGTGCTTGACAAATTTGTAGTTGTTTAGGCACATACCCGCTTTTTCAATATTTTCAAGTTTTTCTAAATAAAGAAACCATAAATGTGCTTCTCTTAGTCTTCTCAGGAGTTTAATTACCTGTTCTAACATTCCTTCCAAAACTTCGGAAAAACTATAAAAATATTGCATTTCGTGGACAAGCGGCAGCCACTGTACTCTAATGGCTGTTAGTAGAATTCTACTAGTATACTAATGCAAATACTGTAATCTGATTGGCTGAGCCATTGCACACTATCAGCCATTAGTGTGCAGTGGCTGGAACTCGTGTACGATATGGCGACGTTTTTCCGTTTTGCCAAAGGTTTGGAGGGAAATTTTGATGAAAATGGTTAATTTAAATCCTGGGAAGACTAAACGAAGGACATTTCTTTTTCTTGACTTAAAAAAAGTTGAAATTATTGAAAAAATGATGCGCACGCGTGCACGACTTCAATATTAAACGCCAATACAATTCGGGCGATCTTTTTAGGTTGAAAAGTTTAATAATACGTTGAGAAATAATTGGAAACCGTTATTTCAACTAAACTTTAGTAAGAATTCTACTAAAACAATTAGATTATTCGCTCTCGATTTCTATGAGGTGATAGTTGATTCGGCCTTCGGCCTCATCAACTATCACCTCATAGAAATCTCGAGCTCATAATCTAATTGTTAAATAGCTCAGCCAATGAGATTACAGCATTTGCATTAGTATACTAGTAGAATTCTACTTATATATTGTATCTGCTTGGAAATGACTTAAACTGTGTGTGGGGTTGGATCATTTAACTTATTTTAAGAATTACATTTTTTTAATGGTAACAACAACAACAACATTGACTTTATTTAGACATTACAGAAAAAAAGGCCTTTGCAAATACACATTAAGTTGCTGGTGCTAGACGTCATTAGGAAATTTATCTTTTAGTTTACATTTTCTAATGAAAATAGTTAGGAGTGGTATAAAACAAAAGGGGGAATGGGGTGTCATATAAACATTTACTCCAGTTAGTAAATACTACTGGGAGACTTATTTGATCTTTTTAAACCTTAGGTTAATAGTATCTTCCACTACCTTTGCAAGACTATTCAAGAAGATCCCTGTTTCTGGCAATACATGTAACCATCATGGAAAGCTATCTATTTATTGTCAATGTATTGTCAATTAAACATTTAAAATCCTATCATGTGTGGTTTTTGGGGGTATTTGCCAAAAATATTTACTTGTCACTTGCATGATGCATTCTAGTAGTAAAAGACGCTCATAGGGACGGTAACCAATCAGGAGCCAAGAAAGACAATAGGCTATTGTTTTGAGAACAATAGACTCTATTGTTTTCCAAATCCAAGATGGCTGCCATGTCGGAAAACAGCCCACCAGCCTCAACGGAGGACTGGAATCGGTTCCACAGATTTCCATGGCGACACAAATCACGCCAGGGTTTTCGCAAAAATGTCACGCAACTTCAAAGTCCACGTGACTAACTTTGATATATAGGTGTTTGTTTTGGGCGAAAAAAAAGCCTGGGATCGGCCTTATCATATTTTTGCCCCTCGGACTCGAGAATCAATCTAGACACATGACATGCAAATGAGAAACAGCTGTATTTTCAAAACTCCTAATTCTTTACAAGAGGGACCTGTGTCCGTTTTGCAATCAAGGTGTGTGCGTGCTGACGAAGAGAGATGAATGTTATATTCTAAGTATAAAACAATATTACCATTGATCATTGCTTTCATGATAGTTGGTGGCTCCTAAAGGAGCCGTTTTTGATTTAAAGCTTTCTTCCTTACTGGTCCAGAAGAACGTCTATCCCATTCATGAGCAGCGAGATCGTTTCTTCTTGCTCGGCAACTCTTTTGAGGAGCTTTAGCTCCCTGGAATGTTTTTTCATCTGTCAGGCACCCTTGCCATGAAGTTTTGGTCCATGAACACTCGTAAAGATTTTTTCCTTTCGGGACGATATGGTGAATGATCTTTCGGAAGCGTGTCGACCAACGTGTTGTGCGGAAGAAAGAGATCCCTCTCAACCTCCCTGAACGCATGACATCAAATGCTAATCTAAACTCATTGATCTCAACTGTTCCCTTGAGAAAAGCATCATTCAAAAGAATCTTAAACAAACAAAAGACATTTTAAGCCACCATTGAAGAATTAACATCTCAAGGCAGAGATGAAACGTGAAATAAATTAAAACCGAGCGCACGCTTAGAAGCTAAACATCTAAGGTATTTCAAACAAACGTTCGCTCTTGAAGTAAAGATCAAACAAACATTGCAAATCGCACCGCACCTGATTCAAGAGCCGCTCAAATTGTAGTTCGGTCTAAGCGGTTCTCTAATAGTGGCAAGAATAATTCACTTACATCAACCATAGTCCTTTCAAATTCCTCCAAAGCGATGCTCAGCTCTTGATCACTTAGTTTCATAATCACCAAGACAAAGATGGGAAAAAGTGTGTCCAACTTCGTCACAAGTAAAATGATTTTGCTCAAGTCTGAAAGACTTGTATATAAAGACGTGTATCCAATGAGAAGATGGGGGATAGGGGGTATGCGATATCACATGGTTATGAACCATTGTGAAGACGGGGGATAGGGGGTATACCTATGTCATGAAATTGTTATAAACAAAACAAAGAGTCTGATGTATAATGTATGACGTTTATTGAATAATAACAGCATGAAAACCAAAGAGAGAATTGATTACAACTTTAAAGGGCATTTGACACCCTTCTGCGCATGTGCAGCAACTTGATTTTTCATCCGACGGAACAGTTTTCAAAGTTGCTATTTGTGAGAAAAATCCTCCTCCATCGACCTTGTGAGGCGTATAAAAATAGTAATACCGATATCGAAGAACTGTTTAGTCATCCATGAAAGATTTAAAAGTCGTATTTTGTGTTTTGAGTTGAATGCTGTCGAGAAATACAATGTCCTCGAGAGGGTTTTCGAAGCGGCTAGAGACGAAAGCTACTTTCACCTCGCAGCCGTCTTGTTCGAAAAAAAAAAAGACAAAAAACGAGGAAAAGATGCAAGTGCAAGCAGGAAAATCGGAAACTTTGTATATATAGCTGCAGATATGCATGCAAGTTGGAAGAAAGTAAAGCGTATGTGCTTGTAATCAACGGACACGGCCTTCACACAACATAAACATGATAAATATTCTTTACAAACAAAAGGCCAAAAGCTGGCGGATTAAGAGATGTTCGAAAGGCACGTGCAACTCTAAGCTGACCCTCGTGGCGCTCGTGATAGTATTACGGTTTCTATTGGTTTAAAAAAATTGGGGTCAATCAAGACCGCACATGCGCTTTATCGTGACAATGGCCCTTTAAGTCTTGACCGTCGGTGCTCCACAAAGTGAAGGAAGTTGGACACACTTTTTCCCATCTTTGTCTTGGTGATTATGAAACTAAGTGAACAAGAGCTGAGCATCGCTTTGGAGGAATTTGAAAGGACTATGGTTGATGTAAGTGAATTATTCTTGCCACTATTAGAGAACCGCTTAGACCGAACTACAATTTGTGCGGCTGTTGAATCAGGTGCGGTGCGATTTGCAATGTTTGTTTGATCTTTACTTCAAGAGCGAACGTTTGTTTGAAATACCTTAGATGTTTAGCTTCTAAGCGTGCGCTCGGTTTTAATTTATTTCACGTTTCATCTCTGCCTTGAGATGTTAATTCTTCAATGGTGGCTTAAAATGTCTTTTGTTTGTTTAAGATTCTTTTGAATGATGCTTTTCTCAAGGGAACAGTTGAGATCAATGAGTTTAGATTAGCATTTGATGTCATGCGTTCAGGGAGGTTGAGAGGGATCTCTTTCTTCCGCACAACACGTTGGTCGACACGCTTCCGAAAGATCATTCACCATATCGTCCCGAAAGGAAAAAATCTTTACGAGTGTTCATGGACCAAAACTTCATGGCAAGGGTGCCTGACAGATGAAAAAACATTCCAGGGAGCTAAAGCTCCTCAAAAGAGTTGCCGAGCAAGAAGAAACGATCTCGCTGCTCATGAATGGGATAGACGTACTTCTGGACCAGTAAGGAAGAAAGTTTTAAATCAAAAACGGCTCCTTTAGGAGCCACCAACTATCATGAAAGCAATGATCAATGGTAATATTGTTTTATACTTAGAATATAACATTCATCTCTCTTCGTCAGCACGCACACACCTTGATTGCAAAACGGACACAGGTCCCTCTTGTAAAGAATTAGGAGTTTTGAAAATACAGCTGTTTCTCATTTGCATGTCATGTGTCTAGATTGATTCTCGAGTCCGAGGGGCAAAAATATGATAAGACCGATCCCAAGCTTTTTCTCGCCCAAAACAAACACCTATATATCAAAGTTAGTCACGTGGACTTTGAAGTTGCGTGACATTTTTGCGAAAACCCTGGCGTGATTTGTGTCGCCATGGAAATCTGTGGAACCGATTCCAGTCCTCCGTTGAGGCTGGTGGGCTGTTTTCCGACATGGCAGCCATCTTGGATTTGGAAAACAATAGAGTCTATTGTTCTCAAAACAATAGCCTATTGTCTTTCTTGGCTCCTGATTGGTTACCGTCCCTATGAGCGTCTTTTACTACTAGAATGCATCATGCAAGTGACAAGTAAATATTTTTGGCAAATACCCCCAAAAACCACACATGATAGGATTTTAAATGTTTAATTGACAATACATTGACAATAAATAGATAGCTTTCCATGATGGTTACATGTATTGCCAGAAACAGGGATCTTCTTGAATAGTCTTGCAAAGGTAGTGGAAGATACTATTAACCTAAGGTTTAAAAAGGTCAAATAAGTCTCCCAGTAGTATTTACTAACTGGAGTAAATGTTTATATGACACCCCATTCCCCCTTTTGTTTTATACCACTCCTAACTATTTTCATTAGAAAATGTAAACTAAAAGATAAATTTCCTAATGACGTCTAGCACCAGGAACTTAATGTGTATTTGCAAAGGCCTTTTTTTCTGTAATGTCTAAATAAAGTCAATGTTGTTGTTGTTGTTACCATTAAAAAAATGTAATTCTTAAAATAAGTTAAATGATCCAACCCCACACACAGTTTAAGTCATTTCCAAGCAGATACAATATATAAGTAGAATTCTACTAGTATACTAATGCAAATGCTGTAATCTCATTGGCTGAGCTATCAGCCATTAGAGTACAGTGGCTGCCGCTTGTCCACGAAATGCAATATTTTTATAGTTTTTCCGAAGTTTTGGAAGGAATGTTAGAACAGGTAATTAAACTCCTGAGAAGACTAAGAGAAGCACATTTATGGTTTCTTTATTTAGAAAAACTTGAAAATATTGAAAAAGCGGGTATGTGCCTAAACAACTACAAATTTGTCAAGGACAGTTCAATACGTGCAACTTTGTTTAAGGGTAAAGCTCAATAATGTGTGGCAAAATCATTGGAAACCGTTATTTACGATAATTTCAGTTAGAATTCTACTAAAACAATTAGATTATTCGCTCTCGATTTCTATGAGGCGATAGTTGATTCGGCCTTCGGCCTCATCAACTATCACCTCATAGCAATCTCGAGCTCATAATCTAATAGGAAAAAGGCTTAGTAATCCTGGAGGGACAACTTCATTTCAGCTAAACACGTGATAAAATTGCCTCAGAGGGGTCTGATAGGATTTTCTCCAATACCCATGACCAGATAAATGGGGCCTTGTACTATCTCCTCCACAGGAGCTCCCATAATAGGCCTTATTACCGTTTTCGACACCATCTTGAGGGGAAGGCAAAGCAGTCAGATTACAGTGTTTGTTTGGGAAATATCCGACCGCAAAAAAAGTTTTCCAAAATTGATTTTTTACACAATTCATGAATTGCAATGTTAAAATACTAAGTAGAAGATTGTATTCACCAAGCTTGGAGGATTTAGCTTAACTAGAAGATGCCTAGTTAATTTTGTAACCTTCCATACATTTGTTTGTAAAATTTGGTTGATTAGATGGACATCTAGATGCAGGTTTTGGGGAAAGTACAGACAAAGGTATAGAAAAATTAACTGAACGTCTTCTAGCCAAGAATATCATATTCCCATTTTCATTTTCATTGCAGCACTTAACTCTCTATTAGGAAAATGGGAATACAATATTCAATTCTTAGAAAGTCTACAGTCTGCCTCTTCAGTCTACATTTTGCATTATTTTGACCACCGTTTTGCAGTAGGCAGGCTTAAGTCTTAATTAAATTATTACGCTTAAGCTCTTGTTTGTGAAAGATCTCATTTCCATCTTTGTGAATAATATTTCTGTCTGCTACTTCTGTTGCAGAATATGTGAATATGTGACGATCGCGAGGTCACAGATATTTCATACTCAAGTAGAGTGATCATTTCTACGGCTGATTCTTCAAAATCATCTCCAATGACAATGTTCTCCTGAACATATGAGCTATTTTGTGACAAGGTTACATGTTTCTTTGGGTTTCCGATCTCGTGAAAAAGGCAATTTTACAAGACGAATAGTCAAAATTTTGCACTACATATTTCCACTTGAGAGCGATGACTGTAATACTTTAAAAACACTTTATGCAAGATTTTTCGGTTATAATTAAAATCTACTAACCTCTCAAGAAAGAACAATGATAGTTACTTCATGAGATCCAAATACAATACCATTTGAAGCTTGAATGATTGGAGAAATCCGCCTCAAAACGCTGTTTCAGCGAGAGGCGACGGCGCCATTTTCGAAAATTTTGTGCATTTGCGCGCTTCTTTCGCCTTGAGGTCATAATGGCAATGATCATCGGGTCAGCCAAAACTGACGAGTTGACCTCTCCCTCCTGCAGCGCACTGAGTCGAACCTTGCATACGGCGGCTTCCCCGCAGTACGAGCGGCAGTCAAAAATGAGCTGTCCTACCAAAACGACACGAAAATTGCCATTTTCTTCGCAGCTAATAAAAATATAGACAATGCTAAGTTGAATTGGCCTCTTCTAAGAGTTAACTTCAGAATTCTGGGTTTAAGGACGTTCGCGCCCATTGCTAGTGCGCACGCTCATTGCTCATGCTTCAAGCGCGCGCACCGAGTCGAAAACTCGACAAAATATAGAGCTGATGACCTTTGCGTTAACTTTGTTTGCGAATATTTTTGTTGGGTGCTCGGTGACCCCCACTTTTCTTTCGGCAGATCAGTTCCTTTTCTGATTCTTTTCATTATACTAAAAAACAATACAACCCGCCTAGATTAGCTATGCTACAAGCGGGTTTGTAGATATTTAAATTTAATTCTTTAAATTATGGTTAAAAATAAATAAAAAATAAAAAAAAATAAAAAAAATCTGTTCGTGGGAGGTTTTAATTATTTCTCATATACTATTCAAATAGGGTCGAATTGGTACTTGGATACAGGTGTGAGTAACTTGGAAGTCGTATTTTTTTTAAGGCTTATTCTAGCTGATTTAAGGACATATGTAGCAAAGATCTATCAAATAGGCCTATATATGCTGTGTTAAGCACACATAACTTAGATATGATTCTTCAACTTAAATATATGCCGATAGTAATGAATCCGGCCAGAATCGCCTCGAACGACTCGAAATCCTAGAAATGCTATGGTCTGAGCTGCGCCTTATCCTCAAAACGAGTTCGGTGAGCCCCGATTTGTTCTACGTTTTTAATCTAATCTTATCATTATTTACCTGCAGTCAAAGTTTTAAAAAAATCTGTACATGGGAAGTTTTTGGGCGCGAACGTCTTTAATTTGACGACGAACAGCATATATTGTTCAAAATACTCCGGCCAGAATCGCCTCGAACGACTCGAAATCCTAGAAATGCTATGGTCTGAGCTGCGCCTTATCCTCAAAACGAGTTCGGTGAGCCCCGATTTGTTCTACGTTTTTAATCTAATCTTATCATTATTTACCTGCAGTCAAAGTTTTAAAAAAATCTGTACATGGGAAGTTTTTGGGCGCGAACGTCTTTAATTTGACGACGAACAGCATATATTGTTCAAAATAACACAACTATTCTCCTACCTGGCGACACTCGACGAGCTACGAGTCCGATGTCGGTGACTCATTTCTGTCGCCAATTTAGAAGCTTTGGATACAAAAAATGTTTCATATTTTTTACCTTTTTGCGATCCAATATTGTTTTTGAAATTATAAATCCCTTTGCGTGAAAGGTTAATGCCATTTCCTGTGCTAAAAGTTGCCTGATTTCAATGCCACTCTTGTTAACTTACATTGACCAGTCCGGGAGAATGCCAGTTTTGGAAGAAGCGATGACGTCACGATTCTATTGTTTCGCCCGAAATCGCAAAAAAAAAACCGCAAGAAAATATGGGCTCTCAAAAAAAGCTTGATTCTAGGTTCCATCGTTCAATATCCGAGAATTTCAAAGCTTTATTATCGAACGTTCCTTGAGCGAGAGTTAGGAACTTTTGGAAGAGCGAATCGATAAAATCTTAATCATTTTGGAAGGTCCTTCAAAGAAGCCGCCGTCATTTTGATCGCCATCGAATGTGAGTACATGTTGTTATGTGCTTTTTTCAATAGCTTGCCGAATTTTTTCGATATCGAGACTTATTTTCCTCAAAACTACAATTCTTGGTTTTCACGTGACGTCAGAAAAAAACTAAAGTTAAAAGTTTTACAACATCAGTTAAAGTCATTTTTAAACATATATCTGCTGGCCTGTCTTCAGCTCGGTAGACCGCTTTGTTTTGAAAATAGAATACGGTTTTTTCGCAATTCTTGACATCGGCATTGTTTCTGGGTAACATGTTACGTGCACGAAAATATCGATTCGCTTTATGTTTTCGAGTTCTGAGTAACCAATATGTTAAGAGAAGTGCCTATGCGACTGTTTACAAGTGTAACAGAATAGACGTTTTGAGGGAACCAAAGTAAACTCCAGATGTTTCCACTGGTTTCCGGCCGCCATGTTGGAGTCCCTCAGACGAGCTCCAACATGGCGTCCCCATACTAAACACTATAATTTTCAGTGATACCCTTTAACGAATAAGTCGAGTTTGGAGTATCGCACATCCCTGAAACTTTGGCACGTTGTTTATTTATTACTCTTCTACGATATTTCAATTTCTTGGCTCAATTTATTGAATGGTAATAACCTCTTACTAACCTAGCGCGAGGGCCGTACCGGGGAATAGTGGCCCGAGGTCGTTTTGTACGCTGCGCTCGGTCCGTACAAAACGAACGAGGGCCAATATTCCCCGGTACGGCTCGAGCTAGCTAGGTTAGTAAGTAGTTTATTATATAGCACACTCGGGTGATGCTTGTTTGTTTTCTTTGAAAACGCACTTCCGGTCACTTGAATTAAAAGGGCTTCCTCCGTGTGTTTTTGAAGACGCGAACAACTCAAAAAGAACAAGCTACCACGAGTTTGAAAACAAATTCAATGAACATAAGAACGATTTTTAACGGAATTTGTCAAAAGTTTCAACAGCTGCAGTTTGCTGAAATTCGGAAAATGGATTCTGTCGATCCTGCATGGAATATTTTAACTTGCACATCGCAAAATATGGATTAAGAAATGTCAAAGTTCGTTGCTATGAAAATCATTCAAACATATACACAGCTAATGAGGAGGCAGTCTGAAAGTCAATCCTCGTCGTCTCTCTCGATAACAGTTCAACGCTTTTCATTCTGGACAATTCCGCGTTGAAAATTGGAAATTGTTGCTGGCTTGTACTCTTGTCCATGTTTGCTGCGTTTGTTCATAAAAAACATTTCAGTGGACAAGAAGTGGTCAAGCTCACTTGCAGGTAGGGTTTTAACTCTTTCATTTGTCATACTGTTATCTTACAGTTAGTGGAGAAGAGTGTTCAGATCAGTAGCCATATTCTTATTTGTGTTTGCACTTTTTTGCTTCTTTGTAAAATCGTCTTGACGTTCGTCTTGATGCTCACCCTAGAGATAGTTAAAATATAATAAACAGTAGTTTACATTTTTTTCTTCTAAATCGCATTTGTCTTCTTTGAATATTTGATGGGGTTTGAATATTACAACTTGTAAGTAGTGAGACTACCACCGCTACTAGATCTAGCAAGGTCACATTTAAGCACTGCCCCAAATTAAAAGATGCATATACAGGGCCTTCAGAAATGTTAGAGTTAATAAGCAGTGCATGCATTCGCAACAATGTGAGGCATACACTGAATTGTTTAAGTCAAACAAAAAAATAAAGGAAGGAAAGACTCACTCTAAACCAGCTACAAAAAGTTTGGAAAACCTTTGTAATTAGCATTTTGTGGAGAAAGGGGAGTGAACTTTTTTTGGAGAAAATTCCCAGTGTCCAAACTTTCTGTGTATCTTTTTGCAAACCCCTTTTTCAACTTAAGCTTTAGATGACTTTACAAAAACAAAACTCTGAGATGATTTTACTTTTAATTTGTACTTTGAGGAATATTAACTTACTGACTGATGGGGAGACATTTAATACATCCCAAGCAGACTACTATTCTTGGTTCTACTAATATATACACAGGCTAGCCATGCCTTGAAGCCTTAGCTTTAACACTATTCCAAAACATCTTCTAGTGTAGAGTGTGACCAATTGTATTCTATTCATCAACATTCATATTCATGCTCAGCCTTCGCTGTTCCTTTAATAGTCATTGATCAGTGTTGCACATCGGAATTCAACCTTTTACAACTCTCCCCAATCCTCAATTCTCACATCTCTCATAAATAAGTTAAAACTTCTAAGTACAGAGAGACACAACTGTGCACTTTACAATTATAATCAACTAGAATATAGTTTACTTCTGTGACAACACCTTTGTCAGAGAAGAAACGATAGCGCAAAAGGCTTTTCTTTTCCGTTACAGACAACACTGTAAACCCAGATCCGTACCAAATGTATCATCATTCTGCTGGGCGTTTCCTTTCCAGAAAAGCGCACACAAAACGTTTCAATTCACTTCCTGCCAACCGCAAAATGAGAGTATCCTACACAAAGGTCACAATGGACTTGCATGATTCTTAAACGCCTTCATCGGAGGCTTGTCTGAATCGTACGATTCTCTCCTAAAGCTTATTTAAAATGCCTAAAACAACGGCTGAATTAAGACCTATCTATTCGGGAATCTGTGCTAGCTGCGGAGAAGGGCTTTCCTGTGCGATGTACCGCCAAAACTCGAAATGATTATGTAACTTCCCAGCTCGAAAGCGATTTGGGTCACAGAACAACATCTCCGAAATATCACTAATTAACTCTTCCTTCCGCATTTTGTGTAATCTGTCATGGTCACAGGCTGCTATATCTCCACTGACCTTGACGGGGATTGCCGAAACAATCAACCCAGGTCATTAGGATTTCGAGTTTCATTATCTTGTAACTCCTGCAGTCGACCGTCAAAACACTCAGAATTTTCCCAACGGCATATCTTTCTCTAGAAAAAGGACAGTGAAAAAAAAAAGAAAAGAAACAACCTTAAAACATTTATTGGCCCAAAATCCAGGACCATAACGATTCAAAACCACCCCGTCAAAGTCAGCAGAGAGATAACAGCTTTGACCAGCGAGGCTGGAGGGCCCTTAAATCAAGGATACCCCTTTTTCAAAGTCGTTATAACTATGCTGACAAAACACACAGGGTAAAAATATCACCAGATTGATTTCAACACACAAAAGATGCCAGTTTAGTATTGCGGAACGCAAACGTACAGCACACAGTGCCTATCAACGTTAATAATTCCGGTGTGGTCTGAACACAAGCCACTTGTCTGATATGGAAGACGGTTTGGTATGACTTGACTTCCTATCAGGGCAGTTAGCCTTATATGACCCCGCCTATTACAAAAATAGCATCGCATGTTGAAAGGGCGTGAAGAACATGCCACACAGGCACCTCTATCCTCCCTCTCCCGCGATTTCCTACGATTTTATTTCTTTACTTTACACACGATGTACAGGACCTTCTCGTGGCCCTTATCTGCTAGCAAGCGCATAACAAGATCCTTGAAGTGATCTTTGGACGAATCCACCTTCTCCCTAGCTGTGTGATAAACGAGCCGATAGTACTCCTTCTTTTCATGATCGCCATCAGCGGCTTTGTTATGCAGAATATCCAGCATATCCAGAACTTCATATACCTTATTCGTACTAATTTTCGCGAGGCTTTAATTTCGCGATTTTCGCGATTTGTAAAAAGTCGCGAAATTAAAGACTCGCTAAAATTAGGATACGCGAAAATTAAACACGCGAAATTAAATACACTATAATTGCTTTAATCAATGATTAACTGCGTTTATAGCTACATGCCGTGATAATTGTTATCAGTCTATTTATCGTCTTCTTCAGCACTTTCTTCATCCGAATCACTCATTTCTTCTTCTTGTACATGTAGCTCTTTTAAAACATCTTTCGTGCAGTCATTGATTTGCAGTATTTGCTTGATTTGTTTGATTATAAACGCTATTTCTGTTTCCTAATTGCAAATCATTATTGTAAATCAATCGTTATTTAAGTGATCATTCAATAAAAAAACGGTTTCCTAAGTCTGTCTTTTGTCAATTTTCGCGAAATTAAATGCTGTAAATTTATCATTTTTTGCAAAATCGCGAAAATTAATGCTCGCGAAATATTCGTGTTCCAAATTCGCGAAATTAAGTGCTCGCGAAAATTAGTACGAATAAGGTAGTTGTTAAATTCTGACAACGGACGGGTCGTATAGGTCAAAATCCGTTCTAAGAGATTTTGAGGCATCGTGTTGATAACCAACTCCACTGATTGCTTTAACTATCTAACCTCCTCACGCAATCTCTACAAAGAGACAGAGAGGCTCTAAACCATCTCACAACCCGATGTGTAAAGCACGTAATGCCATGCACAAAGAACCTCCTTGCAGGCCTCATGTATAGCATGCAGAGAAACCCGCTTTTCTCTCTCTTTCCCTCGTCTATACATGCTATGACAAGGGAGAAAATACAAATAAAACAAATCCGCGGCGTTTAACTAGCTCAACTACACGCCACCCACTTGTTTGCCAACCATGTCCAACCGTATAAATCAGATACTTCGCCCCTTGTAAACATCCAACGACCACTCCGTCAGAAGGAAATCATACAAGCCAAGCGAGTCCGCGGCGTTCCCCTAGTTTATAACTAGACGCCAACCGCTAGTTCATTAATCAGCCCCAGTCAAAATACGACGGCCACCTCGCTTTTATTATCTGTAAACATCCAACGACCATATTTGTCGAAAGAAATAATACAAATAAGCGAGTCTTCGGCGTTCCCCTAGCTAAGCTAGACGCCGACCGCTAGTTTACTAACTAGCCACCACCGAAGTAAATCGGTTACCTCGCTTGCACCATTTGTAAACATCCAACGACGACATAAGCCGAAGGAAATACAAATAAGCGAGTCTTCGGCGTTCCCCTAGCCACACTAGACGCCGACCGCTAGTGCACCAACTAGCCACCGCTGAAGTAAATCGGCTACCTCGCTTGCACCATTTGTAATCATCCAACGACCATTTAAGCCGAAGGAAATACAAATAAGCGAGTCTGCGGCGTTCTCCTACCCAAACTAGACGCCGACCGCTAGTTCACAAATTAACAACGCCGACTAAATCGACGACCAAAGGAACAAGTTTCGATAACAGACTGCGGTCCGTCCAAAATCCTTTCAGCATTCCCTCAGCCTACCTCCAGTTCCTGAGGTTGAGCCACGTTCTCATTTTAGCACCACAGGATCACCTACAGCAGCTGAACTTCAGGTTCTACAGGTTGATCGCCTCTCATGGCAAATTTGTACAAGAAACGAAAACTCGCGTGGCTCGTATCTCAATACGAAAAGAGCTCACCTCTTCGTGGCTCCGCTGAAAACTGAGCTAGAATGATTTATTCTCGCGCCAAACCAGAATTTATTATCAGCGATTACATAATCGCACGTGAGACTGCCCATCCAGCCATGAAAACCCCATTATTAGGTGTATTTCAACTTTGCATATCATTATGAGTTTTGTGAATAGTAGTCAGACTATTGATAGATTATTATCTTGAGATAAAAGCAAACCATGGCCAGAAATCGCGGTCATCGCAACAGCGCACGCGCGGGGTTTCTTAGAAATATGGCCGCCAAACGCTCAAAGGAAATGTATGGCAGAAATAAAACAAACTAAAATAGAGCATGTTCTGGCTCACCAGGAACAAGTGCCGCGATCCGGTTGAGTTCTTGAAAGTTTCCTCTGCTATTCTGATTAGTTGCTTTTCATCAACAAATGTTACTGGCCCTGCTTTTCATCGATGTTTGTTTTCGAAGATTGGCTCATACAATACTCTATATTACGGAGGCTTGAATGCATCCCAAACAGATTTTGATCCGCCACAGCAGATTACATAAGCGGGATATCCCAAGTGCCGCGATCGCTTGAGGTAAAGCACCGTATGGTGTATTATTTGACCAATTTTCACCTTCGCTGCTGATTTCTTCGCCCTGCTAATTGCCTTCAAAAACAGTTCAGAGAAGCGCAAACCAGGTCTACCGAAAGCAAAGATATCAAATGTCACGCGACCGTCTCATCTGTGTTGATCCGAGAACCACGCGTCGTACTCTTGGGCAAAAACTGGCATTTTTTCAGCAAATTCCGGCATGTTTGGTATCAAAAGAAACCTACGAAACCAAGCCTTCTATCTCTGTTGAAGGCTGGGGAGACAGATGACCACTGTCCTTTCAGTCAGCGCTAAAATTACAAGTTCATGTATGACCACATGGCGTGACAAACGTGACATTTGTTTTCATTTGTCGTTTTGTACGACACTGTCATCCGCTCAAGAAATATGGGAAGATTTTGTGATGTGGAGAGAATTATTACCCGGTGAAATGTGGCTCGGTAAGTCTTCTGAGTATTCTTTAATTCCCCGAGACAACAAGTAGTTACTGAATTGAAGTATTCTGTATGTTTCCTCTCCTTCAACTGAAGTAATCATTGCCCTTCAGTCCACATTTTCGCCTGGTGATAATTCTCTCCACATCAACAAATCTTTCCCTATTTCTTCAGCGGATGGGAGTGACGCATAAAACGACAGGGGAAAACGAATGAAGTTGTTTTTAGTGAACCACGGGGGATTTTCTCGAAGACGCCATGTTGCCATTAGCATAAGTATATGTGATCGCATGGGGCCGAGGGCAATTAAGGATTAATTTCACGAGTATTTTCAAAGTTTTCACAAAATTGCCCGAGTCGCGAAGCGACGAGGGCAATTTGGAAAACTTTGAAAATACAAGTGAAATTAATCCTTAATAGGCCTTTTGCAACAGTTGGTCACGTGACGTGCTTTTCAAGAACACACTGATTAATCATTGGTAATGCATAATGTTATCAGAAATGGAAATAACAGTTCCAAATAAGCTTACATGCAAATTTTCAGGTTTATATCTTTTAAGGGGGAATTTTTATGGACGTTAAAAATTAGAAGGATTTGTATGAGAAGAAGTCGCTTTGCCCTCCAGTCACGCTCCAGTGGTTTTCCAT
>JAHPZR010041833.1:5000-10000 GCA_019787425.1 Platygyra sinensis | reverse complement strand
ATCTGCAATCTTCGAACGGGCTAACGTTGAACTTGGTCTCGAATACTATGCTGAGAAAGGAGACCCGTCCACTTTCCTCAAAATGCCAGCTAACGCCTCAATCAACCTAGGTTATTTACTGCTTGGAATATACTTGCTGCGGAAAACACGTAAACTACAAAAGAAATTGAAAGACCAAGCATTCTTTAATTACATCTTTTCTTGGATGTCGTTGTTTTATGGATTTGTTCAATTTGGACGGATTGTGACTCAAACAAGGTTGTTTGCTGTAATGGATCAATGGTTTACGCTACCTTTCCCTGCGTGGATTGTCTGCTGGAATGAGTATGTGTATCGCGGTTACTGGAAGACAGGTCGCTATCTCGCGATCATGCGTCTTTCTGTTTTCAGTTACTTGGCCGTGTTGTTTCACGATCAGGGTTTTGAAGCAGTTCTCGGCCTTCACATCTTGGCAGCCTTGGCTTATTCTTTGCGAACACAGTGGAAACCTGGTCTAGGAACTGAGAGATCTCGCCTTTCGTTTATTCTCGCCCTTGTCTCCTGCTCTGGCTTTGTCTGTTTAAAACTTGCTGATCATTATTTGGCTCGGTATTCTTCCTTTCAAACCTTCACCGGCCACTTTTGGTCGAAAGTTTGCGATATTGCACAGATATACTTCGCTGTAGATTTCTTTAAGAATTTACACAACTGATACAGGAATAGTAGCCAACAGTAATGTAATGATAATACAGCACAATAACATAATGATTACAGCTGACAGTGTTGAGGTCTGCACTAATGATAATGGCAAGCACTTACCATTCCATTTTTTGATTAATGATTGACTCTTTGCTGTTAATCATGGTACCGTTGCACCCAAAAACACAGTGTTTGGACATCTCTAAATTTTTGACAGCTCTGAGACAAGTGTCAGCAGCTTGATGTTATCTTCCAGTGGTGGATTTTCATGTGCAGTCCATGGCCAAGAGTGCAAATTTGGGATGGGAGTGGGCTAGTCTACATCTAAAATAAAAGTTGTTGCATAAGATCAGTTTAGTGTATCTCTAGTCTCTCGTCGTAACTGTTGTTAATTACTATTTGTTTACCCTTAGTTTATTAGTAGTCTCTTGTTATAATTATTATTGTTGTTGATTATTTCTCATTGTAGGTTGCCCAACAGGCAAGCACCATTGGTTCCTCTTTTCTGATGCATATGAATATTATTGAGCTTTTATACCAAAAAGTGTGTAGCACAAAGCTCCTGAGAGAAAATTATAACGTTACGAGGCCAAATTATCTTAGAGACAACGTCTTGCACCGCATTTTAGTTGCATCCGTAAATAACGCCGTGACTTTTTCTGCTTACATAAATGACCAAAATATATTTTTTGAAATGACAATATTTGAGACTGACAGCGTGCAGTGCGAGACAACAAGTCTAATTAAATTCTAGCCAAGTCATGGTGCACTGTATGCATTATCATGTAAAATTTACCTGAATTGTAAAAATAATCATTTTACTTTTGGCATGCAAGGCTACCTCACTAACAACATCCTTGAAATCTATTTAAATGAAAACATTTTTCGGGTTTTTCAACAGCCATTGGCATGCATGAATGGCCCGTAGAGCATTGGAAGCCAATCTGCCTACAGACCAAACTCTGCTATCAGTAACTGGTTTTCTGGAGCAAAGACAAAGAGACCTCCTGTAGATATTCAATTTGACTATAGGCATTCCCAAACTTTCCAGCAAATTTGATGATGTTCATTCCAAGAGCCGCGTTCCTGTTAGCAGTACAAACAAACAACTCAAGTATTTCTTTAGCTCACTGTTCAACTGTTTCATAGTTAATACATTAGGCAAACTATTGAAAGCCTTAAGCGGTATCAATTGACAATATTTTGCATCACAATAATAGATCACGACAAAATCTTAATGTACGTTGTAACTGCAATGTAAGTTGTAACTGCAACTTTTAGTGGTCATGTGCAAAAACTGGTCGTTTCTGTTACGTTTTAATTTGAGGTTGAAGTTAAAATGAAAATCACAATCAAGAATCAAAATACTACAAAGAATTAGTTTATCAGGGGTTTATATCTATGCTTGGTATTATTACTTGTATTTTGCATAGTTAAATATATCTGATAATTCATTATAAACAATTTAATTTCGGGCTAGCTCGTCAGACCTTTGGGCTAGTAACCTCAAATAACAGCTTACCCGAAGGGCAACCTCATCTTTTCATTTTCGTCTCACCCTGTTTCTTTCAGTGTATTTACTTGGACCTAGTTGCATATTGATAATTCATGAAAACATGACCCGCATAGATTAGCATGGCTACCCACAGGCATGCTAAAATTGTAATTTTAATTTCAAAACAAAATAAAACGTATGTATGATACTAATAGTATGTATGTTCATATGAATTCGTCTACTTCATTTGGTGTCCTCTGCATGAATGTTTCGGGATACAAGGAATGATAGTTACTTTTGACCCTATGGGAAGGAGTCTGCAGAGGTTGGCCTGGTTTAAGGACTTGACTTTCTGTGCATCCTTACTGCACTTGCAAATCACTGTATCAAGAGTGCACATGGCCATTGCAGCTATAACTTTGCCTGGATTTAATGTTCTTGGATTTTTGGTAACCCCTATTTTTTCTCTTTTGATGGAACATTTTCTCCACAGATTTTCCGTGTTTAGCAAAGAATTGAAGAAAATCTATCGATTAGAAGTTTGAATTTTTTGCAATTTGCACCTTTGTATTCTGTTCTTTTTTATAGTTACACCTGTGAGGCAGTTTCAAATACCTCTTGAAGGATTACGTTTTGTGAAAACGTTGGCAACATTTGGAATTGTTTAATATGCAACAGATTCATTTCTGCATTTAATGTTACTAGGATAGTTTGTCGCCATCGATTCATCTTTGATATTTTAAGTAATGATCCAGGTAAGAACTGTACCATTTTCTATTGTTCTGCGGCAATAAGCTTTCCCCACATTGAAACAGTTGTGTTTTCAGACCAAGAATTTATCAACTGATGGAAAGCAGGTTTATGAAATAAAATGTATGTAAACTCTATTCTGTAAGGTAGTTTTCTTTGTGCATAAACATTTCAACCAATCACAACAGTCGTAAACAAAGACAGTAAAAGCCTCCAAGTTTTCAATGTTCCCCACATAGGATTACTGTGGTATTTAGATTTAGAAAAGATTTTGTTGAAATGAAAATAATTGATCAATTAAAGATAAATAAATCTGCAGCTACCTAAAGTTTTGGTAAGTTTTGCTGATTGAGCCAATCAGAAGTATGATAAAACAATAGCAATGTTGTGCAAAAGTTAGCACCTTTCTGCATTCCTTGCCGCGTGGCTGCCTCCTTCTTACATGGACTGTTACTTAAACTATAATCCCTGAAGACCATGCTGATTTATGTGCACCTTGATTTTTTAAAATCAGACTAGTTTTCCACACACTTTATTTTTGAAAAAAAGTCCATGACCCCCTCTTTTTTTTGTTTCATTTCTGAAACAAGTAATTCATTATCAGTCCTTTTTTTTCATTTCTGAACCAAGTAATTCATTATCTGTTCTCAGTAGAAGTTTGAAGAAAATATTCAGTGTAGGATGCAAATGTCCTTAACTTGGGAACATTTTCTGAACTCCAACTACTTTTTAGTTTTCTTCAATCTTAACCAACTTTTGCCTCAATGTTTAACCTTTGTAGGCCACACAGCCTTTTAAACCAAACTTATTGTGGAAAAGTAACATTTGGTTAATAAATTTTGCTTACCTTTTCTTTTTTTTTCATTTTCCCCAGGGCACCCAAGAAAATTTTTAAATTTTGCCATGATTGACCATGGCACATACAGGCCCAAATATGTGATACCACAGCCTTGTCAAACTGTATAAAGAATTAATTGATCCTTTTCTAGTTGGAGGAGAACATATTACGTTTTAAGGGTCAAAACTCACTAACAACATAGGGAAACTTGTAACAACTTGAATTTTTTTAACTTGCACATTATCAGGGCGTGCGCCTTGAAGTCACAGAAAATTTTGTCAAGCAAATTATTTCATTTTGCAGTTTGTTCCTCTTTTGAGTTGGGAGGTAATAGTAAAACACTTAGTGACTAGTCCCACAGGAAACAGTGAGCTTTGTTTCCCCTTGACCCTGTGTTTGTAGATACTTAAATTTTTCATTTGTTTTTCATTTTCATTTTCATTTTTCCTGTTCTCAATCTTGAGGGTCTCGTGGGAACAAAACATTGTTTCCCTTGGGGCCAGTCATTAAGTTAATATACACCGTGAAGCCAAGATAAATCCTTGACATGCAAAAAGAAACTGGACAGACTCAGCAGCAGATTGGTGATCAGCAATAATTTATTAAATAAATTCGAACCTGTTGGTTAAGTTCTCTTTCTCTTTCTCAATATTTCTAAGAATTGAAGGACTCTCCTAGCAGCATATAATCCCCCTCATCCCAAATCTTGCCAAATTCTTGTCAGGTGGCAAATCAATGTGGACATTAAATGAAACACTGTGACTAAAACACAGGTCTTCAAACCCCATTTTTTATGGCTACATTTCTCAACTAAACCTTTCCACAAACAACCTTTAGCAATTATAAAAGTTTACTTTGATTGGACTAATAATTGAATGAGAACAGCTATGTGAGAATTACAACAACTAGCGATTATGTAGAAAAGGAGAAATCTTTGACAAACTACACAAGATTTAAAGTACAAAGAATACCGGTAATTTACAATAAACTATTATAATTTATTATTGTGGGACTGTTTTCAGATACAAATTAAACTTTAAATAATTACATATAATATCCAGCTCATCAAAAATAGATGAGTGTAGGAAAGTGCCTTTCATCTGGTGAAGCCAGGTCCGAGAAGATATGCATGCAAGGTAACCATGACAACCCACTTCAAATTTCAAAGACATTCCCTCTGCACACATACACATAACCCATGGGCCCTTGATGTTATGGGTTAACAAGTTTGACTGTTGC
>JAHPZR010041831.1:0-21680 GCA_019787425.1 Platygyra sinensis | reverse complement strand
GGTTCCAGAAAATATCCATACCCCCACCACGGAGGGAATTGGAAATTCCGAAGGGGAGGGGGGGTCAAAGACCCAGGAAATTCCAGAGGGGAGGGGGGTTGTATGATCAAGTTAGTTTCCAGAGGGATTCCAGTCGATCAAGCTGTTCAAAAATCCTTTCTTACCTACTATGTAGAACTTTCACATGAAAAATAGTGGCTTGAATACTTGTATTTGACTCGCATTATATTCGAAATACATTTTCTTTCTTCAAAAAGCACTTTGAAAGCTAGCAAATGCGAAGAATGCGCCGTTGCGTGGAAATGACCGCCATTACTTGTTACCAGTCCACAGGGAGTCACCTTCTGGACCGAAAAGCACTGGAGACTAGCCTAGTTTGCTTTTGCATCATCTTCAAAGTGGCGGTCGATTTCTTTCGTAAAAATATTTAGTTTCTTTATAAAGGTAGAAATGATGCTACGATTTCGCAAACTTGAGAATTTCTTATCCCTGTTTATCTCTGTCTATTTGTATGTAATTTTGCTGCAAAATTGGCTTTCATCCTGAGTCTTTTGGTGATCGTGTTTGCAGTAAAAGTATGGACCGTGTCAATTTCATCCACACTCATTTTCAGTCCTTCAATAGAAATTGTACCACATTTACAAAGGGAGTTAGTCGTGTAGGAAGGTAATTTGACAAGTTAACATTTTATCTTTTCTTTTAAAGCATGTTTCACTAAAGCGCTGAATGCTCTCTTTGCGAGTATCTTCAGATATAGATGTTATAATCGATCAAGAATATTTGAAGTTATGTGCAATGTAGACGGTGTCCACTACATGTTTGGAGTGTTTACTTTAACTTTAACACACTTTCTTGCCAAAACTATTTTTTCCAGAGGGTATGGGGGTTGTACAAAATAGTAGTGGAAATTCCAGAGGGGTGGGGGGTTATTTTAGCGGTCAAAAAATGGAAATTCCGAGGAGGAGGGGGGGCTTACGTGAAATTCCCTCCGTGGTGGGGGTATGGATATTTTCTGGAACTACACATTGCGTTAGTCACAACAAATACAGTTCAGTCTTGGGTTGCGTGTCTTGTCTAACCACAAGGTCACAAATGAATGTGTCATGCTACATACCTGCTTTTTTAGAAATTCATTGTGTAGTTGTAGCTAATCAAAGCTTGAAAAAAAACCCACTGCACTTGAGCCAAATGGTTTTATATGTATAATGTATTGCATATGACATACAGACATAATTTAATATGTTAACTATTTTTCTTTGCCTAGGATTTTTTCATTTCTAGATGTAGTTTCTCTGTGTCGTTGTGCACAGGTTTCCAAGGTAAGCAGATGTACAAATGTGAAGTGTAATTTAAAAAGAAAGTGGACATTTGTATAAGAACTGAAACCAAAAACATGTTTACAGAACTGACAAACAGGCACCAAGTGTGTCAAAATATGATGAAGGTTCCTGTTATATGTGATACATGTACATGTACGTCATGTGTATTGGCCTTGGTTTGCCTTTGCTTTAAACTAGTGATAAAAGTTATTAGTCAATTTAGCAAAACATATTCAATTTTTGGTGATTGAGTTTACCCTAAATTTAATTTCTCTTAGCTTTGGAATGTGCTAGCTCTAGATGGAAGCAACTGGCAAAGGGTGGATTTGTTTGATTTTCAAACTGATATAGAGGTACACTTTGTACATTCAGTTCACATTTATATGATACAGTGTACATGAACTGTAAGTCAAATATTCTTATCTTTTAATTGTGTCTTACTATGGTCAAGAATGTTTGAGATATGCTCAGGACTTGTGACTTAAAAAGACTGTTTTTTTTGTTCAGCCATATACAACTTGTATTTGTGTCACAACAATCTACTGTAAGTACATGTACTGTATACATGTTCATGGAACATCGATCTGCACAATCTCACCTGGGCTTGGATCTCTTTAGGATAGTACATGTATGATCTCTGTAATGGTATACTGTACAATGCCTTTATTGATTTTGTAGGAAACTGTAGTACTTAACCTTTCAAGACGATGTGTAGGCTTTCTCAGAAGTTTGAGTTTAAGAGGATGCAAGAGTGTAGGAGATGGAGCTTTAAGGTAATCCTCCCAGGAAATTAGTGACTGAGATGTAGTTGGATCCTGCTAATTTGAACCTGATTATTTTAAATTCCCTGTTATTTTGAACTAAAAACCAGGGGAATTGTTCCTCAGTGATTTACTATATCTGCCATTTCAAAATCCTGCTATTTTGAACTTCAAAATAGCTAGGTACATTCTATATTAAATTTTGAGCTTTTAAACCCATGCAACAAAAAGTATTTAAGGTAATCATGAGACCTCTCAATATATTTCAACTCTGATATTTTTGTCGCTTGAGATGAAACTGAAGTGTTTTATGCTAATGCGACAAATAGTTTATTGTATTAAAGAAAGATTCCCCTAAGTACTGCCGTTGAAAGGATCTTCCTGATACAAGTTAGAAGTGTCTAATGTGTCTAAATTGTTGTCGTAAATAATTTACATGTAGTTATGAAAAGTTGGAAACCTTCATTCAGCACTTCGGAGTATCTTGAGATAGCCCACATAAAGTTACTATTGAGCACAAAAGTAAACAAAGTAAAATGAAGCAAAATCCTTGACTAATCACATTTAGTGATGAAAAGCAAGGTTTTGTTAAGGGCTGGTTACCAGGCAAATTGATCAGTCATGAAGTTGACTTTGCCTGCTTTGTTTGACTGCCTAGAGGAAAGTTTCTTTTATGAAAACAAATTCATTTCAAAAGGTTCTACCTGCAAGCAAAAACCAGTTGCGCTCCTGCTGACAAGGTTGGCAAAACCCTTAAAAATAAAACTAAAAAATTATTATTAATTAAACAAATAAAGACTGAGCTGATGTATAAAAAAGCATAAACGAATAAATAACATACATGTATAAAACCTTGAAAGGGTCCCAGTAGTTCACTTGTTATTATTATAGTACTATTAGGTAACAGGCACATGTTGAACAAAAAATTTCAAAGCTTGTTGGCTATTTACAAAATGTGGAGGATTATTTTGTACTCAGGACACAAATCCATCCAAGGTCTTCAAATGGCAAGTCTACCACCCTGTTCACTATGCCATGCTGCCTCCACAGATCTATGTCGTACACATAGAGACCTGCCCATAATACATGTACATGTCATTTTGTGAACTGTCTTTGGAACTAGCATCAAGTAAATAAACATTTTGAATCGTCCCTAGCATTAGACAAAGTTTTGTGTACATTATTTTTAATTTGTTCTTCTGGAATTCCTTTTCAGGATATTTGCTCAGCAATGTAAAAACATTGAAGAACTAGTTTTAGATGGATGTAAAAGAATTTCAGATAGGTGTGATTTATTTTGCATAGTACTTTAAGTAGATACAATCATGTAATTATTTAACCAAAGATGTGTAGATCTGTAGAGTGTACATTGTATTATCCTGTTAGTAACACACAGTTGTTAGGATGCAATGTGCCATTCCAGAAAATATTGTCCTCCTCCCACAGAAGAGATTGGAATTTTCCTTGGGGGAGGGGGGGGGGCTTCCCTAAGACCAAAACATTTAAAGAAATGTATTAAGCTTATCTGGAATTTCCAGAGGGTAGGGGTTCTTGGAAAAAAAATCCCTTCTGTGGGGGAGGTATGGGTATTTTCTGGCACAACACAATTATAGCTAGAGGTACATGTAGCTATATTAAGTGCAACAATACATGTATGTACATGTACGTATCCATGGGTTATGTATTGACTAAGCATGAGGTTAAGTTGGTTTGATATTACATGTACTTATTAAGTTACTGTTTTGTTTGTTTACCAAGACGGAGTCAGTGTCCAAAGACTTGCAAATAAAAGACTGATGAGGCCAATATCCAGCCGCCTTGACCGACCAAGCTTGGTCAATAGAGGAGGCAAGGTATATGGGTTATTGACCAAGTGTGTGGTCATGATAGCTGGGTATTGGTTAAGTTCTTTTTTGCACGTTTGTGGACCAAGACCAAGGCTGTGCTCTAGGAAAATTTTCAGGGCGCCCTTCGGGCACCTAACCATGACAAGTAGGTCGCCCAGCCTTCCAGGTTGGTCGCCCAAATTGATTAATTAATTAATAATTACTTAAGTAGTTAATTAATATTTTATTTCATGGTTTAATTAGCTAATAATTAACCATGAAAATAATAATCATAGAATTTAACATTTTACTGTTGTTTTATGGTATACGCAGAATCTCAGTGATGACTATTCTTGCCTGCTTACTGACAATAAACAAGTTTGACTTCACAGTAAATGTATTTATCACTGTTACAAATTATCAAATTATCAAACTTCAAAGTTTATCTAGCTTTCATTAAAGAAAGTAAGGGTAAATCGGGAAGCCTTCATTATTGCAACTTACTATTTGCAAGAAAGTTAAAATTTTCAGAAAGTAGACGAAACCATTGATAGGATGTTTAATTAAAACTTGGGTGTAAGTTTGTGCAACATCTGGCCGAGGGAACAATCTTTACTAATCCGTGACGTTTTGAAAGAGTAGCGTTGTATACTTTTTACAGTTCCAGGGAATCCGCATAATTGCCAAACAGTTTCATCTTAAATCTCTCTTGTTCAATATTCATTTCACCGGACCCGGGTGGAGAAGCGAGTTACTAAATTTAGCTGTCACGTACGCTTTTTGGCGAACTTGTGATATCATGAAATCCTGTTGTAAATTAACCACGTACATAGGTGTTAAAACCGTGCTTAAAAATTTCTTTCAAGACCACTGAAATAGGTTTCGGAACAAACGGGTTCTTAGTTTAAACTTTCGTTTTCACCAAATTTTGATCGAGTGATTACAATTGCGAGCAAGTCACCAAATGTGGTGCTCATAAACATCTTGCATGCCACGGACGAAGCTAATTAAATAAACAAAAATTTGCATAAAGGACAGGGTTTCGTTTTATTAATCACGCACTCCACTTTTGAAAACTGTTGAAACACAAAAATGAAACATAAGCATCAACCACTTCAATAGAAAAATTAGATCTTCAACACATGCTTGTGCAAAAATCGTGCAGTTTCTCACGGGCAAGGACAAAATAATTTTTCGTGCTAAATCATGTGGAACAATACTACATAACACAGACGTGACAACTTTGAGTGTGAGCAATTCTTGTTGTTGTCCTGCCAAATTTTTTTTCTGTAAATATCATCAAATTAGTAAGTAAAATTATAAAATGTTAGTTACAATCAGTTGCTTGCTTTTATCCAGGGCATCTGACAGGATGCGGTGGTGCGGATCCGCATAATTCACCTACTTCCGCATCCTCGCATCCTTGGGGCATTTTTCCGCATAAAACTAGAAAATTGCTACATATAAGCGAGAAATCAACTGATTACCATCATCAGGAGCAAAAATATCGAAGAGATTGATCATTTTGAAGAAGTTATTCACCCAAAACAGCGACGAAAACACGTCTTTTCGTTCGTAAACAATTTTAAGCCTCCGGCGTTCCGTGCGTCTTCTTGTGATGGACCTGGGTTCTAGTTCTAGTGGTGTCCAGTTTTTCTCGTCCGATTTAATGCCTGGTTACTAAGCTTCGGACAAACACAGCAACGAAAACCTTCGAAAACCATAGAAAAATTGCGCTGAACGAAGAAATACGTGTCCACGAATGGCAGCAAAAGGTCAAACGGGTCGTAAAGGACTAAAATTATCGGTAAGACGTTAACGTGTGTTTTATGCAACGTTATTAAATTGTAGAAATTTCTGCATAATCTGGCGTCTTTTCCGCATAATCGTCACTTTCTTCCGCATAATATTGCCGAAAATTTCCGCATAATTTTTAGTTTTTTCCGCACCCTATCAGATGGCCTGTTTATCACGTCGTTCAATGGACAAGAAAGCTTGGCCATGCACTATATTAAAAAACCGGAAGAGAAACTACCGAAGCGAAGAGACCCATGACCTACCTTTAAATTAATATTTAACCTAGGTGTACGGCTAATAAAGATCACACAGGCTATTGATGCGCTTTCAGCGCTTTTGTTTTTCGGGCTAGAAAGAGGCCAGTATCCAGCCATCTTGACCAAAAAGAGCTTGGTCAACAAAGGATTTATTATTTGGCTTCCAGGGAATTTTTTTCTCATGGGACACGGTGGGTAGTCCCAAGCAGGCAAGATGGAGCTCTCTTGGGGGTAGCCAATCACAGTCCAGGATTTGGTTCATCTTGCCTGCTCACGGAGCTAGCCATATAATAAGTAGAAGCAAATCAATCTTCTCTTCCTTTTTTTTCAGCACTGCTATTAGTCTTAGTAACTACAGTGGACGACTCAAACATTTAGATGTGTCATCATGTCATCAGATTACAGATAACTCTCTTAGTGCTTTAAGGTTAGCTCAAAGCAGTTAAAACTGAATACAAGATCATTTTGTATAATAATTCCCTTATCCTGATATCCACAGTATGATGCAATCAAATGTAGGTGCAACTCTCTTGAAAGGGATCTTTCATTTAATTTGTTATGCCTCACAGGCACCCTCTGATTCTTCAAACTGCTTCAGTTGTCATTTGAAAATGACAATTTACCAGTAAAACATTCCTTAAGTAGTGTGTTTTGGATCAGATTTATTTTGCCCAAAATTGCCTGAATTTTTTGCATGTGAATTCAAATTATTTTATAGGCAAACATTTTCCTGTATTAATTTTTCCTAGTTTTGGCTTTGCTTTAGAGAAAACTGGAAGCTGTTTTGCTGGCAGCATCATCTGAAGTCCTCTTGTGAATGAGAAAAAAGCAACTTAAGGGAACTTTTTTGTCTGTTCCTGACCAATAATTATAGTGCTCCAATACTGTGATGCCTCTTTTTCTTTAATTAGCTATTCTAAATAGCTGTTTTTATTAATAACAATTTTTTTGTAACCAAGCCTGGTCATTTAACAGTACATATTAAATGTAATTCTTTGTCCATGAACACTTTATTGTCATTTAAATTTCAGTAAAGGCTGCACAAAGCTGCAGTATATAAATGTATCATGGTGCAGTCAAGTATCTTCACATGGTCTCAAGTTACTGGCCCAAGGATGTCATAACTTACTTGTATTTATAGCAAAAGGATGTTCTTTGGTGAGTTAAGGATCCAAAAAAATAGATAACTTATAACTACTGTATGTTCAAGTCCATTTTTTACGATAACTGCAGAAATTCACGCGCGCTCATTGGCTAATTTTTATTGTCCATTTGCGGACATACACATGAATTTAAAATTCATGCGACGCGTCAGCGAGCAAGAGCCGGCAATTCGACAATTTGTTATCGGTAAAAAACAAATTGATGTCAGTTTTTAATGCGTCTGTCCTGTTATTGATCATGAATTTCGTCATCACATTGTCAAAGTAGTCTGCGGATCCACTCGGCTATCGCCTCGTGGATCCACAGCTACTTTGACAATGTGATGACGAAATTCATGATCAATAACAGGACAGACGCATAAAAAACTGACGTCAATTTGTTAATTAGCGTCTAATGTATTTCCAGGTTGTAGTGCTGTTGTGCTTATATGCCCTGTTTGATGTATCGATATTCTAGCATGGCTCCGAGGCTTTCAGAATAAACTTCTATTTTGGTGGTGTTTTGTTTGAATCCAAGTCTCTTTTGGGAATTTAGGCACAAAAGAAACCTGAAAGCATCAAAGCCATGTTAGGATATTGATCTACATGTAGATGTATATTGGAAGTAGCCTATTGGGGACACTGTAAATGAATATAAAGATGCATTGCAATTGGGCATAAACTAATAATAATTAAGAATCCCAAAAGGAGTGAGGCTGACCAGTGGTCAAGTAGTTGAATTCAGGACTACCTAGAGCAAATCCAGATAAAGGTAGGATGGAGGATTTGAACTAGGGACCATCAAATTTCAATTCCAACACCTTAAACCATTCCTGCATGCCACCTCCACAAGTCAAGAAAGGCAGATAGTGTAGTTATGGTCTCTGATTCCACCTTAAGGTTCAAATTATCTTCTGATTCAAAGTTATGCTGTGCCATTGCCAGCTTGTTTTTTGGTTTATCCACTTTTACATACATACAGTACCGATCAGAAGAAACCTAACAGGGAACGCTTGACAGAACGCGTTCTGTTTCCGTTCTGCACGCGTTCCCGTTCCCGTTCTGTATCCGTTCCGTTCCCGTTCTGTATCCGTTCCGTTCCCGTTCTGTATCCGTTCTGTATCCGTTCCGTTCCCGTTCTGTATCCGTTCCGTTAGCGTTCTATCGGTATGCGTTCACGAAACCAGTTCCGAGGAACGATGTTTTCGAGAACCCGTTTGCAAGAACGGAGCGACAGTGATTTGCAACTTCACGAAATGGGTAAACTGTCGCTTTATGCGAGAAAACGGATAGTAAACTTACATTTTCGTGGTGAAAATGTAAGTCAAATTACTCGGAAAATACGGGATGAAGATGCCATAGTAGCTTCAAGACCAGCTGTGAGTCTTTTCCTCAAACGTTACAAAGCGACCGGCAGTCTTAGTGATCGCCCAAGGAAAGGAAGAGGAACGAAGCTCTCCATACCGCACTTTAACGCCATTGATGAAGCAATGGAAGCAAATGACGAGCTTTCGGCTCTAGAACTATCACGGATAATCCAAGAGCGATTTCATATTGCAGTATCAGCCCAAACTGTTCGGCGAGTGCGGCGGAAACTTGGCTGGAGGTGGAGCGGTACAAAGTACTGTCAACTTGTTAAAGACGTTAACAAGCCGAAGCGAGTGCACCACTGTTTGAACATTTTGTATAATGGGGACACTTTCAATGACGTTATTTTCACGGACGAATGTTCGGTGAAGATTGAACGGTACACTCGCCGGTCCTTTCACAAAGTTGGCCAACAACGTCGGGTGAAGGGCCAACCAAAACACCCCCTCAAGGTAAGGTTTTGCTTTTTTAATCCCAGTCTTACTCGACTCGTCCATCCATTTCCTTATTTGGACTTACCCGGCATGTTGACAATAATAACAAAATGGCCGCACGAATGCTTATGCGTGTAAAAAGAATTTTGCAATTTAAAGCTTGCGCGTACAATTTAACATGTTTACATTTTTACATTTTTACAGGTTCATGTATGGGCTGGTATTCCACGGAAGGTGCAACAGACATTTGCATTTTCGAAGGAAAATATGGATAGTGTGGTGTATCAGAACATCCTCTCTCGTTTCTTGCTGCCTTTTGTCCACAGAAAGTACCCCACGGGTCATCGTTTCATGCAAGATAACGACCCAAAACACACGAGTAGATCGACTTTGGCTTGGCTTGGAGCGAATGGAGTCAACTGGTGGCCAACTCCACCTGAATCTCCTGTAAGTCTTTAACGAAATCGACTCGGTGATAGCGGAATTTTTTATCTTTAACTCGATCTAACTTAAATTGTCGTAAATATTGCCGTTAGTAATCTAATCTGGCAATGGAGTCAACTGGTGGCCAACTCCAAGGAAGAAGGAAAAAAAATCGTGACACGCATTTTCTTTTTAATCCAAGACATATAATCCGACCGCTAAAGTTATCATTGGAAAAAACGCGCGTGCAATATGATGTATCTTTTTGTATCCATTTAGGTTGATCAAAATGTTGATCTTACATGGGCCTTATTTCGCTCAGAGTGTTCTTCTCTTCCACTTCTATTTCCCGGACTTTTTTGTGTTGTCTAAAAGAATTGATTTAGTTCATTGATACTCTTGTTTATGGAAAATGTGGAGACATGTTTTTAGACTTTTTTGGATGTTTTTAAACAACTTAAAAGTTGTTATTGGGAAGTTTGTGTCTAAACTTTTTCTAGATTTTTACTACAGAAAAACCTTGAAAATCGTCCTGGTCAGTGGATTTTTTTTTTCTTTTAACCCACTAGTCATGTAAGGCACTTGCACTGATGAATTATCTCAAGGACTTTCATCCTTTTCTATTGTAATTTATTATACACCCTTGGCAATTTTGTTCACATTACATTGTTGTATTCTGACTGCTTTGAGTTTTTGACAATCTTATTCATTGCAAATGATGTGTTTAATTTTTTAGTTGTACATTTGTGCTTGCATTTTTCAATATTTCCATTTGAATTTTCATTTATAAGATTTTTTCAAATCTGTAGGATCTCAACCCAATTGAGAACATTTGGCATACTTTGAAATGGTTCTTGAGGAAATTTGTAAAGCCTAAGACAAAGGAAGAGCTGATTGCTGGAATTAAGGCCTTTTGGTCCACAGTAACCCCTGCAATGTGCACCAGATACGTCAGACATATTGACAAAGTTGTGCCAGTTGTAATTGCAAGGAGGGGAGCTGCATCTGGATACTAACAACTGGTCAGGAAAGACACAGCTGCAATCATGGACAAAAGCGTTGATACATTTGAGCAAAGCCTTCTGTAATTTCAAAAAAGCATCTTACTTGCCAATAGCAAAACCCCCATCTCCCAGAGGGGGTCGAAATGTGGAAATTGGAGATTGAAAAAACTCACATGTTCAACAAAACAGGTCTTTTTTGGGGAGTGCCTTGAATGCTTTTGTCCATGATTGCCTGAATTATATTTTACACAGTTTGAGAATTTCCCAGCATCATCACTGTTCCATCTACTTAGTAGTACTAGCACCATTGTTTAGCAAACTAGAAATCCTGTCGTGCACCAGCGGAGTGCAATTATTACGTCACATACTAATTGGTGGCAAGAATTATTTCACAAAGTGGTGTATGAAGAGCCATTGTGGCAGAAAGGTGAAAATATGTGAGTTTTAAATATGTAAATGTTCATTTTCTTTACAGTGCAAATGAGCAAGACATTAGATTGGGCGATTCCAGAAAATATCCATACCTATATATACCATGGATGGCTTTTAGGATTTCCAAAGGGGAGGGGGGCTCACGATTATGGAATTCTGAGTGCATGGGGGAAGGGGGGGGGGGTATTTACGATTGGAAATCCGAAGGCATGGGGGGATTTCACTGGTGTGATTTCTGGAGTAGAAAGTGTAGAGTGAGTTCCTTGAAAACGCTGATTGCTGTGGAGTTTTGTAGTTCGTAAGTAAACCGCCAATGTATGACTGTAGTAGCAGAAGACAAGCATCGATAGATCAGACACGTGTAGAAGTGAACAGTTAAACAGTATGTTCATGGGTTTTACATTTACCGCTTTTTACATCTTACCGCTTGCAAATTTCTTCTAGTGAAAAACTCACACCAGTCCCTCACTTCCAAGGAACGCCTGCCAGATTATTAAGCATTCGGACTGTCAGAGGGCAATCGGCGGAACACTTGTGGTGCACACTTCATAACGTATAAAGGACACAACGAAGAAAGGTCGAAGATTCAACGGTATAATTGACCGCCAAGAGATTCAAACAGTCTGAATTAAAGCAATTTTGCTTTGCAAACATCAAAACAACACAAGAAAACAAAGAGGAGAAAAATTACCATAAGTGGTGTGTATTTTTAGAGCCAAATTCAGACTTAAAAAGGAGTTTGCACAGCCTGGCCACTAGTGGTAAGTTTTTCTTGTTGCTGAAGAGTAAAGCTTGTTGCCTGGCGCTGCTAGATCACAGCCTTGAGGAGGTAAAAATTCGTGTTAGTTGTTTATATAAGCGCTGCTAAGTCGAAAATGTACTTCCAAAAAAATTGAAATTCTGAAGGGCAGGTGGGGGTTCACGATTATGGAATTCTGAGGGCATGGGGGAGTTAATGCATTTTGGAATTTCTGAAGGCTAGGAGGGTTTAAAACATGGAAGCTGTCCATGGTTGGGTATGGATATTTTCTGGAGTTGCCCATTTCAATGGGTCATAACGGTTCACCACGGTTCACATGCCCAATTAAAGAACATTGAAGATACTCTTTATTTTGACTACAAGTAACGGTAGTCCCTCTTTTGCTTTGTCCGTCGTGCGTGACGCGAACGGAAACCGCGAGGAAAACCTGAAGGCGAGAAGCACACGAAAGGAGGGCCTACCGCCTAAGCCCAGTAGATTGAATTATGTATTGCTTTCACAATGCAAAATATGATTGGCTTATGCTAAGAGCGTTGACAACACGTCATCATTCAAGATATGTGAGACGAAATGCATGCAGGAATGTGAAAAAAATCTCGTTCTCTGAAAATAAAACTTCAGAATCAGAGCAAATCAAAGCGTTGGAATTGCGTCTCACTGGCCATGATGTTCTTACGATTCTGCCAACAGGCTATGGAAAGAGTTGTATTTATTTTTTTGGCAAAGCTTTTTGTCTTGAACCCGAATGCGAGCGTGTCAGTGATTTCGCTGCTTATAAACACTAGGTCAATGGCATCGCCTGAGAACAATTCCGAAAATATGAATTGACTGAGCTTGGCCTTTCTCCTGTCCATTGAAAGATTGAACCAGACTTTCACTTGAAACTTTCCGGGGCAAACTCTTGGGCTTAGGCGGTAGTCCCTCCTTTCGCGTGCTTCTCTCCCCCAGGATTTCACGCAGCCAGTTTTTTTCTCACGATTTTGTTTCGCGCCAAGCACGATGGACTAAGCGAAAGAGGGACTACTCGTAGCCTACTCTGTATTGATTTTGTGTAATGTGAACCGATGTGAATCGTTGTGAATCGTTGCAAAGCCACCTCAGGGCATATATTCTGCTAACAACATCAAGGACAGAAACAGAAAATCTGATTTTTATGAGTGGCAACTGTTCCGAAGAACGATAGCTTGTGTCATGCGAGACTTCTGCTGCTGAGTTCAATCACTGGGTTTGTTTATCAGAGAAATCACTCAGACAAATTTCGCGAATTAAAATCTACGTGGATGTATACTTCCTACTTTATTTTGCCGTATTATCTTACAAACCCCCTTCTCCCCCTTTTCAATGTTAAAATACGCTCCAGGAAACTGTCACGTGGTTACAATATTGAAAAGAAGAGAGGGGGCAAAATGCAAAAATTGGAAATAGGAAAACTCTCGCGTTCAATGAAACAATGTCTCAACTGCTTTTGTCCATGACTGTGGATACACAGTGTAGATCTGTAAATGACATCCCAGTGGTGTGTAGTTGCTTTAAGGTACCATTTGCAGAGTTAACTAGACAGAAAAACATATAAAACAGTTTTGGGGATCATACTCCGGGTTGAAAATATGCACTCAAAGCTCAAACTATTTTGAGTTCAAGCATGGTTGTTGAAGTGGACAAACTATGGGAAAACCATGTCAAAACAATGTGAATTGAGAGAATTTGGGGACTAAATTGTTAGCAACTGATGAAGTCTTCTGCAAGAGGTATATGTATGTACTCTTAAGTTTCCTGTTGTTATGGTTATCATATTTTCCAAAGAGTTCAGTCAAACAGGATGTTGAGGTTTCTGCTTTGGCCAAAAATAAATAAAATCAATTATCTGAGTGATTGTGTCTTTTAAATGTAATTCCCCTGAAAAAGACTGTCAATAGATTTTTGTTCAAACTTTGTCCACTGAATATTTATCATTTTATTATAAAATAAAAAGGGATGCGCATGCTCGGCACTATTAAATTCTGGCATTATTGTGGTTCAGATTATGCGACCATCTTGGTGCGGCCAAAACAGCCTTGTGACGTCACTGGTTGTATTACTTTGAATTCATGTCAAGCTGAAAATTTAGGGTGATTGTGGGAGAAGAGACCAGTGGTCTAAGCCCCCCGAGAAACCACCTTTAGGACATCTCAGAGCTGTAAAGCAGTTAATAACAGTTAATAACACTTGACGAGGAGGAGGAGAGTTGATCCTGTGGCCTCTCAGTCTATTTAATCGAATATTTCCAGGATATTTTATGTAAGCAGCAAACAAGTGTGATGTATCCATGGAAAGAGTGCTACAGTCAAACGTACTAAGTGAACACCCTCTATTAAGTTGACAGTAGTGCAAGTCCCATTTTTTTCTTTTCTTGCATTTTTAAGCCACTGGTCTTTTTCTTCCCTTGATTAAGACTTTTTTCTCGCCAGAAGCCAATAAAGTAACTTGTATAACTAGACTAGCCCACAAGCCATGCATGTCCACAAATGCTGACCCATCTGTTTATGAAAAGAGTAACTCCATTTTACGCAGAGGCTACATGTAGCTCATGTCAATCACCATTCACTGGGAAATCTACAGGGTTGCTCATAGAGCAATTTGATATTAACCTCTGTACAATGCATATAAGAAAGGCAATTTCCGTATTTTATTTTTCATGCCAAAGACATAAGTTGAACTGCCTCAACTTAAAAAATTATACTAAAGTGAACTGAATAAATACCTCCACAATTAAAGCCCACTTTGTGAGCTTGTACATGTATATAAGTTAAATGTTGCCAAATGACAGTATACTGTTTTTCACTGCTATACAATAGCACAATATCAGAAAGGTTATCCATAAATATTTCTTACTTTTCATGCCACAGACAAAAGTTGAACTGGCATAAATTACATAGTTATATTATTTTAGTAAATTTTTCTACGGTCAACGTAAGCCAAAAAGCCCACGTTGGGGATTTTAAGTATCTTAAAAGTGTTTGTAACTTGAATGATGCAAAAAGACAAGTGTTTTTTTTTTTTTGGAAAAAGGGGGCTATATTACTTGAATGATGCTAAAAGACAAGTGTTTTTTTTTGTTGAAAAAGGGGGCTATCTCATGAAACCATGGTTGCACAACTGATACAAATTTGCAAATTTCTGAATATGCATTATTCCTAGCCTGACTTTCAGCATCCTCTCTGTTCTGTTGATGGTGATGTTACTGCCTCACAAAGTCAAACAGATAGAATTTGATTGAAATAGCTGAAGCTGATGTGTCATTGTGAGTGGATCAATATCTTTTCCATTTGGCATGGTTTTAGACCTGCATGAATTTTAAAAAGAAAAAGTGATATTTTGTCACGAGATGTGGTTTGGCACTATTTGGTGAAGAAGTCAGATCTTGGGAATAAGCTATGAGAGGATAAAGCTGAAATTCACGCTATGATATTCTTAAATTTACTCAGCCCCAAATCTTTTATTTTTTTGTAAAATTAACATTCTTTTTTTGATGACACCCATCTTTCTTTTCTCAGAAATGCGTCTATTGCTTTCACGCACTCCTCTTTCCACACCTTTTCCTGTAGCTTTGCTGGGACATCAGGATATATCTCAAAATGATCTCTTTGATTGCCCCAAGCTTATCCTGGTCAAGTGGTTGTAGGCTTGACCCACTACTATTAGAGCGCCCAGAACAGTTTCTGCCCTTTCGCTCCGCCGGACTGAACATCTCCAACAGGAGATTTTTTGCTAAATTACCCTTACTGCTGCTTAACAGTGCTGCCTTCTGTTTAAGGGTGGGTGTTATATAGTTAGACAATATGGGTTCCTTTTGTTCACCATTGTCCACTAGTGGTGCAGTCATTGTAACAGTAGTGTGATCTGTTTGTCTACTAACAGTTTTCATTTTTTTACTCCCAGGTAGTCTACAATAAGATCTACCTTTGTTTCAATGTCCGTTATTTTGTCATAAAGTTTCTGTAGCGTCACATTTTCCGTTGGGGATCATATGTGTCTGTCCAGTCCAGTGGGTTGTCAGTATGTAAAGTACATGTATCCGTCTCGTCTCTTGATGTCACTGGTAAAGTTAATGTGTTTGTCATGGGTACTGTGGTGTTGAGTAGGGGATTCAAAATGCTGAATGGGTCAGTTGTGGATTGTGGTGTAGTGTCAGTGGATGTGTTTGTTAGGGGTACTGTAATGTTGATCAGTGGGTTGAATGCTTCAGTTGTGGATTGTGTTGTTGTGTCAGTATATGTATTTGTTAGGGGTACTGTGGTGCTGAGCAGTGGGTTGAATGCAGCAGTTGTGGACTGTGTTGTTGTGTCAGTATATGTGTTTGCCAGGGGTACTGTGGTGTTGAGCAGTAAGTTGAATGCAGCAGTTGTGGATTGTGTTGTGTCAGTATATGTGTTTGTCAGGGGTACTGTGGTGTTGAGAAGTGGGTTGATTGTCTCAGTTGAGATTTGTGTTGTGTCAGTATATGTGTTTGTCAGGGGTACTGTGGTGTTGAGAAGTGGGTTGATTGTCTCAGTTGAGATTTGTGTTGTGTCAGTATATGTGTTTGTCAGGGGTACTGTGGTGTAGAGCAGCGAGTTGAATGCAGCAGTTTTGGATTGTGGTGTAGTGTCAGTGGATGTGTTTGTCAGGGGTACTGTGTTGTTGAGCAGTGGGTTGAATGTGTCAGTTGGAAACTGTGTTTTGCCAGTATATGTGTTTGTCAGTGGTACTTTGATGTTGAGCAGTGGGTTAAATGTAACAGTGGTGGATTGGTTTGTAGTGTCAGTGGATGTATTCGCTGGTGGTGGTGTAGCTATACATTTGCCCCCCTCTTTCTGCTGACGGAAGATTTCCAATTGTTTTTGCACATAGAGGTTTTCTTCAACACTCAGATGAGTGTATTGGCTGGGTGCCCCACTTTCAAGGATTTTGGCTTTCTGAAAGGAAATAAAGTACTTCAGCAAATAACAAAGACTGGTTACTCTTAAATTTCTGTAAAGGTGGATTATGGCCACTGTCTAATAGTTAGAATTTCACATATTCTCCCTTCAAAAATTAACAGGATTAGAAAATTATCAAGATGTTGTACACACTACAATTGATCACTTCAGGTTCATTATATCTTCAAAGAGCATTTGGCCTACATCATGTGCACCAATGATTATCACGTTTTATATGGATAGAACCCTGCACACACTCTGATTGGTCGAAAACCTATGTTTTATCAGAGTGTAATACACGGCTTGGGCTTTTTTATGTGTTAAATAATGCTTAGGGCTTATCTCTACCGCATTTTTATAGGGCATAGTTGACTTCATTGTACATTTGATGAGTTTTTTAAGAACTTGAGAATTTTTAAGAACACCAGAGAAGTGAATAGAGAGTGACTCAACTGGACCATTTGCGTAATCTCAGGGCTATGATGTTCCTAAAAATTTCATGCATGCTCATGTAACTCAACAATTCTCTTGGGTGTGTTCATAAACTTTCCATTGGTTGCTCAATTTATTTTGAATGTGAAATTTTAAGGATATTTTGTTTATCATGAAAAATATCTATAGCATTTCAATAGAATTAGAAAAGAATTAATAATAATAATAATAATAATAATTGTTATTATTATTATTATTATTATTATTAATAATAATAGAAAAGAATTATTTCCATTTGAATTTTGCTCTGCACAGTTCTGCATCGAGCACTCCTAGGATAAGTGAAGCAATCTTGTTTCTTGTTTATTCGTTTATAGTATTTCAATGTATATATTGGTTCTAGCTGTACGGCACATATTTAAATTTTCATTCTCGGTGTCACTGCTCAAATTATATGCTATTGCAGTGTCTAGACATTGGCAGGTCTCTTAAAAAAGATAAAGGCACTCTGAGTTCATTGAAAGGTGATTCAAAGATACCATCTTTCTTCTGACTCCTTTTTAAAGGGGCTAGGTTTCGCTATTTCAGGTAATTTTGTTTAATTTTGCTAATATTGAGCTCTAAACGTCAAACGGGCAGACGAAGAGTCTTTCATTTGCAAATCATGGCCACATTACAACTGAGAATGATTTTCCAGCCATGTAAATGACATTTTTATACGTGTATAAACTAACACGCTGTAAATTTGAAACAAAGGTGGGTCGACGTTTTTCAAATTAACCCAAATGCAATCCATTTTAATCCTCTCCAGTTTTGTCTATCCATGTTCCTTCTTGGCTTTCCTGTGTTTTGTTTGAGTTCTTCTATAGTTTTGAGACGTTATTTTGATATTTTAGGGAATTTTATGACTATTTGATCAGAGCTGAAATTGCCTAAAATTGCGTGACCTAGCCCCTTTAAGTTAGATCAACCAGCAGGGTAGGCTCTATTTCCAGCCGTTTTGGGAGTCCGGTCATACTTTCTCCTCCCAACACAAAACGGCTGGAAATCGAGCCTACCAGCAGGGGGTATTTTGATATTTACCAAGTGTCATCGGTTTAAGGTGGCTGGTTACAGTCTCTAGCTCTTTCCAGCAGTCATTCTTTGACGGGTCAATACTACAACTCTAACTAAGGGATGTGCTTTACATAAGTTGTATTTTATCCGTGATAAGCCGCTTTCCGGTTGTAAGCCCTAAAGCTAAAGTTTGGGGGGAATCGTAGGGGTGCTTTTACTAGGTGGTATTGTAAAATCGCATTTAGCCTTGTATTGCAATTTAACCATTTTAAAAAAAGGACAAAGCAAAACGAAAGAAAACGTGACAGTGCTTTGATTAAAAGATAAATTCCCAGTACGCGAGAAAAACTGCCATGAACACTGGCACACAATGAAGTATTGTGCGTGTTTGGCGGCGAGTTACATGTACATAATTTCCACTTTTAAGCCGTAAGTTCCTTTGAGAAACTGAATAATGCTAATGCATAGTGTATGTAATTGAAGTTTTCCAAAGTATCGAGCTATGAAAAAGGCGAAGAATTTGAACAAAGTTATCTTTATTCCAACTCATCAACTTTTCAAAAAATGATTTTGTCTGGAGCTTGCGTAGTAACTCACAAACCGACGACTTTAAGCGATTAAAAACAGTTACCTGCCTTCGTTGCCTACATAAAGCTCCCCTTTGAATTAAATAGCTCGTAGAGATGATGTAATGTGCAGTAAAAGTTGTCTGAACTGTGCAAATTGCAACGGCAACAAGTAAAAGATTTGCCACGATTTCATGATAAGATCAGAACAGGTCGCCAGGAACCCATTTTAGTGCCGCGTTGTCCTGGCAGCTTTTCAACCAATCACGCGCGGCGAAAGTTAGACGACAATACCGCATGCAAAAAGTTGATCGTGATACATTTACAGCATCGATTGATAAAGAATGGTAGCATTGATCAGGACCCGTCAAAGTATAACTGCTGAAAAGTGCTAGAGACCCTGACGAGCCACCGTAAGAGTCACGGAAAGTGTCATGCTTAGCGGTCTAAAGAGTAGTCTTATGGGGTAAGCTGGTTGACGTCACCTTCATTAGATTTTGAATTTCAAAGAAGAGTTGCACAAGTCGGGTTTGTTGTTAAGAAACAGCAAATTCTCATTTGTGTCAGGAATTACCATCACTGTTGTGTTTTAGTACCTTATCATGTTCTTGGGAATCTCTTTTCTCCTTTTTTTTCGTTCTTTTTGTTGTTTTTCCATTTTCGCTCTTGTCAACATTAACACCTTTAAGCAAGTGCGCGTTTTGCTTCTCCCAAATGGCCAGGTTCCGTAGGGCAGTCGATCTATCAACTAAGCCAGAAAGGGAGATGGTCATTATATTACTTGGTGTTGTTTGGAAAATTATTTTGTGCAAAATAATAATGCAAACAGTACTTTCTTTTATTACCAACAGACACTAAAACATTACTGTTTACAATGATGTCATATGATCGCCTAGCATGGCGCTTTATCATTCCCACCTAGAAATCCTCACCAGGGAGTAACCACTCCGGATACATGCATCTTTCAAACATTAGATCTAGGTCAGTTGAAAATAACACGTGTGGATACTGGCCTATCAGCTTCACCCATCTAGGAGGTGGACCCCAAGAGGGTGAGAACATCAAGCTCTTGATATTGGGGTTTGCTGCAAGGATAGATCTTACCGACTTCACTGAAAGGCAGGAACACTTTTCCACATCAATGTGTTCATATGAACTGCTACTTAGAAACAATTCGCGGAGCTGGTCTTCACTAAACTGTTCACACAAACTTAAGATTACTCTTCGTGGTTTTTGCATTGTTTTAAGAGCAGTGACTGCTGCAACAGGATCAACATTACAACAGTACTCCATATTTAAAATCTCCAACCTTGGCATTTTCAAAATAAAGTTTAAATTTCGTATAGACAGATTATAACTGATGTCAAGTTCCAGCAGTTGTGTACATCGGCTCAAGCCCTCTTCAAGGTAGCCCGCTGTCATCTCCATTTTCAGTTTACCCATGTCATGTGTGAATTTCAAAGAATGAAAATATTCGGCATGCTCGAAGATGTGATCAAACTTTGACTTATTGTAAAAAAGGTCATATTTAAAATGTCTCCACAAAAAAGGCAAGTGGCAAATGTCTCGTAATCTTCTGCAAAGTGGCGAAATGCCTCTCACAAGATCTGGCAATGGTATTAACGTGAAGATCCTTACTAACATCTCCGTAGGTAAGTCACTCAGCCTTACCACTCCTACAAAGAAAGGTACACACTATCAAATAAGATAGTTTCACATCTCTTTATTGAAATTGTGGTTTGGACATTAATCATCAGCTGTGGAATATGCAGGTGGAAAATTAGAATATTCTGAAACACTGTATTGCGTGACGCGAAAAGCGCGCCAAAAGTGATGTTGTTTGATTGGCAGCTCTGCGTGTACGAGTGCGTTGTCTCGTTTTCTGGTTTTGCAGAGTCGTAGACGGTCTGTAGGGCACATTTGATTCTAATTTTCACAATTTTTGGAATCTCCAGGAAAGTCGTGAATGAATCTCATTATAACAACCTGAAAATAACACAATTAGCGAGGAAAAAATCGCGTAAAGCGGTGAGGAAATCTGGAGTTCAAACTTGCTTTTAAAGTCATTAGATGCGAAAAGTTTGTTCGTTTCATCATCGAGATTTTCAGCTTTACCTAAATGGGAAAACAACCAGTTCTGGCATCCAGTACATTTCTTTAAACGGCGAAACAAAGAAGTTCACTTAGTGGTGAAACAGTGAGAAAGGTAAGCTTTTTCAAGTCAAGCATTTGAAACGCGAATGAGCAATAAACCTGATAGAAGCTCAAATTTGAATTAACCTTTTGTGAGTTTGACAGTACTGTTCAACAGAAGTCTTCATTTCTCAATGAGTGTTGTTGGCCTCTGTGATTAAAACCAGGTCACCCGGTCAAAAGAAGCGGTTTACGCGAAATGCCATTGAAAAGATTGAAAGGAAAACCTTTAAGAGCTAAGCTTAAATTGTTATCTCTCGGTAAGGTGCGAAGTGTTAAACCCAAATCCGCACGAGCTCCAGAAGTTAAGCTTATTACACTCGGGTTACATTTATTAACTTACCGCCTAAACAGACGACTGTACCGTTCACTTCCTGGTTGTTGAACTGAATGGCAACGTTTGCATCCTCAACTGGGGAAGGGTGCAATATTAGTTTTGTCTCCACTATGGCCGTCTTTCTTTCATCTTTGAACAAGACTCCAGCGTACTCGGGAGGTTTCTGGGCTAAGGGTGATTTTAAAAAAATGTTATTGCAGCAATCAGTAGGGTTCTTTTTCAATTAGCAAAAATAAAAAGAACTAAAGAAAGGCGCAAGATAATTTACTTACCCAATTTCACTGTTCGTTCCGTCATTTTCTCTGGCCGGACAAAAAGTGGACGAACGTGCAAGATGCCTCGTTTGCAAATCACTAGTGAACACTCCTATATAGCCGAACTAGTATGCGTTCCCTAGAACGCGTTCTCCAGAACGCGTTCTCTAGCTGGCGTTCTAGGTAACGCATTTTTTTCATTCTTTTGATCGGTTACCGTTCTGTATCCGTTCCATATCCGTTCCGTTCCCGTTCCATTTCCGTTCTGTATCCGTTCTGTACCCGTTCCGTTCGCGTTCTCATACCCGTTCTGTATCCGTTCCGTTCCCGTTCGCAAACGCGTTCCCTGTTAGGTTTCTTCTGATCGGTACTGTATGCCACC
>JAHPZR010041830.1:0-11019 GCA_019787425.1 Platygyra sinensis | reverse complement strand
GGGGGAAAAATAATAAAATCTACTTACCTTTTCTTGTTGTGTGTATAACTTCTGTTTCCATGGCGTTTGGATGCGTTTTAGAGCGATTCTAGCGAGATTTAGCTTCTCTGTTTTCCTCTCTATATACTGTATATAGAGAGGACTACTACTGACTCATGAACTACTTCAAAACGCAAAACTCATCTCATTATAACTAGCCACCTTTACACTGAAACAACCCAATGTATATTATGTAACTGTCACAATCCCCTCCAAACCGAGCAAGAAATTTTCTTTTTCTTCTACTACAGTTCATGCTGGCTATCAATGTGATAAAGCGAAAACCCTGATAACATTGGCGAGAAAAGATTAAGTTCCATTTATAACGTATCTCCTCACCCCAGTAGTAAACAAGAACCATTATAAATGTAAAATCGTCACAGAATAATTTATTTTTGTTCTGTTGACGAAATTAATCGTAGCCTCTTCGCTTTTCTTTTCTGAAAGTGCTGAAAGTGATCAATGGATGCTGAGATTAACGACTCGCCTTCGACTCTGGAGCAATATTTAGGTTTCACTACAACACGCAAACGATTCGAACCTGGTCACAACCTCTTCGCATTCCCACAATTGTTCTTATCGTAGAAACCACATCAACAGTAGTAGAGCGGCAAACACTCATTTAATTCAAAACCTTATATAATGGGAAAAGCTCACCCTTCATCGCATGCATGCTCGCAGTTATATCCCAAACACTATTTTTTCTTTGACCGCCCACAAAATCCTCAGCCTAACCCACAGAAAATGTAGAGGTAAACCCAATATATGAATACTTCCTCCTCTTTTACAGAAGAATAAATATGGCCGTTCTCAACTGCATCGGGATCAAATCTTCTCACATACCATTTACCTTTGTAACAGTAAATTTGATTGGTGTTTAATAGTAGATCTAATCTGATTGGTGTGATATACATACATCTCCCACTGATCCACTGATCCACTCACTGAACCACCCGTCCATAACATACCCGACGCGCCGACTAAGAGGTATTTTTTTTTACAAAGGAATAACTCAAAAATCGATCTGTCCAAATTTAACATGGAGAACCTGGGATGTTACAAAATATAGACTCATTTAATTTCAAGCTGTATGTACATTACAGAAACGAAAAGAAATTGTGAGCATTTATTTTCTTCCAGCTGTTGTAAAACTTAGCTGCTATTGAGCAATTTGCAAAACAAATATACATGTATTGCCTTGTTTGGAGTAGTTGCACTGCAATGGTTAGCATCATCTGATGACAAAAACATTGTTTGAATTTAAGGTTCCAAGTACGGTCCTGGAAATGTGAGAGTTACACTGATGTCTTCAGATGAATCATGGTGTGGTGGTGAATGTGATTTTCTTTATATTGGGGACCCACCCCTTCAGGAAGAATTTCTTCGTATGATACTGAGGAACAGGGGCATGTGGGATAAGCTGTTTGATAGGATGGATAAAGAAATGAGCTTTAGCAAACCAAGTGATGGACGGACATCAGATTCCTCTGGTAAAACGAACCAAGTAAGTTGTCTTTATTATTATTATTATTATTATTATTATTATTATTATTATTATTATTATTATTATTATTATTATTATTATTATTATTATTATTATTATTATTATTATTATTATTATTATCAAGTTTTATGAGTTATTGTTCTTTTATTAATTTTATCTTATTGTTAGTTTCTAAAACCCAAAAGCTGTACTTCTTTATTGGCAGGGTACCCAACATGGAGTCATTAAATGCCCAATAAAGTCTTTCAGTAAAACATTCATGGTGCAGCGATATCACCTTAATAGCTCTTTTCACAGTTAACTCTGCTGTCAGATTTTCATTACAATATACAGTGTCACCCCGCTATAACGAAGTGTTACGGTACCGAACAAAATGTTCGTTATAGCGTGGTCTTCAGCGAAGACCCCATTATAACGAATTATCTGGTTAACAACAAAAATATTCGTGATAGCGGGGTAACCAACCTGAACTAAGCTGAGCGATGGGATATAAACCATGCAAAACAGTCTACAGACTTGTGCGTGAACAGCTCCATTCAAATAAAGCAAAGCACGTTACTTATTATTATATTTATTATTATATTTATTGAGTGCCCTTTTATAGTTACCAAAGTGGTTCGAAAATTCCCGTTCTTCTAGTCTTCCTCTCTCCTCTTCCCTTATTCTCCCCGTCCTCTGCCCTCCTCCCATCTCCTCTCCCCCTCCTCTCCCCCTCTTCTCCCCTCCTTCCCCCCCCCCTCTCTCTACCTTTCCTTGACAACCAAAACAAGTAACAACAAACTGTATTTTTACTGTACGAATCCGGACACTATTACCAGCGAGTGTATTAACAGCAATTGTACTCAATGACAATTTTATTACACACTAATCAACACTAACTTGAGGAAAAAAATAAGATGAATTCCTTCAAATTAATTCCGTATTCTTTGGCTCTTTTTTCCTGTTTTAGAATGGAAGGGTTATGGAAAGAAGACAAGTAAAGAAAACTAAGCTGTGACTTTGTTGTTTTCTGTCCGGATACATCGTCTGAGGAAGGCATGTTGTATGACAAATATCCAAGAAGTAAAGGCTGCTTTATTGGCTGTTCATGCCTGAGGTTGAAAATAGTTGTTGGAAGAAAATCATTATTTGTCTCAGTAACGCAAGTTTTTATTTACTTATTTTATTTTTAAGCAAGTCGACAGCTTTATCAGTCGACAGATCGGTGATCTAGCAGTTATGTGGTACGTAACCCTCTTTGCGTGAGAGATCCTCTCTTCTATCAAGAGTTAGTCAGTCTTCTTCACAGTCGTTTTTTGGGATGTCACGTAACGCTCCTGTGACATCTCAAAAAACGGCTGTGAAGGAGACTGGTCAAGAGTAGGTTAACAGCAATTGTCATGCGCACGTTTCTCTATTCAGCAGTAACACTGTAATAGACATTACCGTGTTATAATTGTCTGTTTGTACTGTACCACGTACAGTAGTCTATTTTTGAGCAATTATTGGAACAAAATTTTTTTTGGTATAGTGTTCACTGATTTTTAGTCCCTCTTAATATGACTACTCGTGCAGTTTTTTTGCTTAAAAAAAGCGTTTGTACTTTATTACAGGCGTTTTATAATAGCTTGAAATCGCAGTTAAAGCGAATTTTAAGTCAAATTATGGTAGTCTTTTGAAGGTGCTGTTTTTTTCAGCAGTCTTATTACATATTGTAGTTTTAATCAGGTTTTTGTAAAAATATCGAATTTCTAGACATTCCCGACAAAAAGAACACATTTTTAAAATGTTATAGTATACAAGTCGCAAAGTTTTCGCATATTTTGTTTTGATTAGTTATACCTTTTAGACAGAGAATTTGTCCGAAGTAAAAATCATTTGCATGTGTGATGATAATATTGCTATCGTAAACGCTTTTACTTGATTGGTTGAAACACTCAATATCGGAGAGCGTATTACAGTGTCGTATCCTGGTTAAAAAGAACAGGGCGAGTACAAGTTAGTGTGTGCAAGAGGGAAGATAGTTTCACCTTTTCTTGAAGGTTCACTGGCGAGAACGTTACTGAGCCAATAAAAATAGCTTAAGGGATCAAAATGATACAGCATCTAATTAACATGCGGGTTTTAACTCATTTCTTGCGTCAGTCAATCAGTGGAACGGTCAGTCTTTTAATTTGCCTAGCTTAGAGGGTAGTGAGCTCTTTAAATAACATAAGTTATTTTACGATAACTGCAGAAATTCACGCGCGCTCATTGGCTAATTTTTATTGTCCATATGCGGACGTACACATGAATTTAAAATTCATGCGACGCGTCAGCGAGCGAGAGCCGGCAATTCGACAATTTGTTATCGTAAAAAACAAATTGATGTCAGTTTTTAATGCGTTTGTCCTGTTATTGATAATGAATTTCGTCATAACATTGTCAAAGTAGTCTGCGGATCCACTCGGCTATCGCCTCGTGGATCCACAGCTACTTTGACAATGTGATGACGAAATTCATGATCAATAACAGGACAGACGCATAAAAAACTGACGTCAATTTGTTAACTGTATAATGTTAGTTACAATTGATGACTAATACGAGCTTAAGTTGCAAAATGTACAAGCGTGTTTCTAAGGCAGTAAATAAGATGCATTAAATCTAGTAAACAAACCACACCCATCATTACCCAATAAATTTAAGAGTTGCTGTTATTTCATTGAAGATTAGCATAGCTATCCGCGGGCCAGTCCAACTGTAAAATGTAGTTTTATTAGGAAATAAAAATGATGATGATGATAATCCCTGAAGGTGATTAGTTTTTTTTGTCATTGTCCATTCGCGTGCACGCCACTTTCGAACCAGAGGAAAAGTTATTCTTGATATTTGGCTTAAAAAACTATAGAAAATTGTAGATTTATGACTGCTACCGTGAACAGTGAGTACCAGGTGCGATAGTCAACTCCGCATTGTTGACTATTCGCTCACAGGAGACTGCGCCCTGCATGTTTCTCTCCGTATAAAGTGAGGGCGCACAGCATACTGAATACTGTCAGCATAATTTTGCGGGTGATCTATTTCACACACATTCTTAAAAAAGAACATATGCCCATATTTTGGATGGTTTGCTTCGATACTTTCTGCAAACATGCACACCATGTAACGTCGTTCCCAGACCTCCTGTGGACGATATTGGATCTGAATAATCCTGCGCCGTGTTCAAAGCCCGATTAAGTTAATCCAGCATTATCGAAAATTTTGATTTCATTTTTGTAACTTTTCGGTGTAGTTTTATGTTTAAATTGTTTGTACTTCAGTTTTGAGCTTGAGCAATCTCGAACTGCACAAAACAAGCGGTGAAAAAGAAAGAAAAACGTTAACCCGCTTTCGAACAACTTAGACCAGCTGGGGCCCGTTTCTTGAAAGTCCCGAAAAATGTTTGCACCCTAAAGCCGTAGCAAAATCTCAAACCTTAAGACTACAGAGCTGTTTTATTCATACATTCTTAATACGAAGAGAGGTTCTCTCCATACAAGATTAAGTCCCGTCTACACGCATCCGGATATTTTAGAATCCGCATTTTTTTCTTTCCGGATTCAAAAATTTCCCCGTCCACACGTAACGCATTCAAATCTAATTCGCCAATCCAAACGCATCCTGTGGTATCCGGATTCACTCTAGTACCCAAGGCTCCTCTGCAATAAAATGTGTTCAGAGCATGCGCCATAAAGCGCGCGATAGTGGCGGCAAATATGCTCTGTTGTTGCTGTTGTGCCGCCATTTAACAATTATTCACCGAAGTGGAGGTAAATATCCACCACTTTCACCGACACTGAGGTGAATAATTGTTTTAGTATATACCACACAAGCTGAATAACTAGCGGCCCAAATAGTAACTTTATTTGTGACAATATACCCACAAAAGCCATTTTGTTTTTCTGCGGCTGCTCGGAGGTGAATAGTACTTGGCTAATCACCTCCGAACTAGCCGATCAGCGCGCGCGAAAAGTACTATTCACTTGTGTGGTATATACTACATTGGTTTATTGTTCGGCAAGAGACTGGACACGAGTTTGCTACGTCACCGGATTGGAAAATATTCGGATTTACCCGTCCACACGTTATCAGATTCGTTGAGGACTTTTTTTCACACTCTGGTGAGCGGATTTAAAAATATCTGGATTCGCTGCCGAATTTGCCGGAAGCCGTATCCGGAAAGAGAAAGTTGCGGATTCAAAAATATCCGGATATTTGTGGACGGGGCCTAAGTGGTATACAGCTCTCTGTCTTTGAATACCGATTAACTAAAAATGGGTAATAAGGCTCAAAATGTTTCCAGGGCTTTCGAGAAACAGGCCCCCGATAGACCCGGTAAATTATCGGGCCCGGTAAGTCACCCGGTAGGTCCCCGCAAACTTTTCGGGTGTTTCTCGAAGCTCCCGTTATTTTCGATCGCGTCAATTTTTCCGGTAGCTTACCTACTTGCGGGGAAGTCACAAATGTTGCAAAACTAAGACAAGATTGGGGAGTTTAAGAAGCTATGATGGCGGCGCCGAGGACAACATCGATTAAAAAATGAATTTATATTTTACCTACGAGTCTCACGATACTCTTGAGACATTTTCCTTGAGGGTTTCTTAGTATCAAAGTCATCACGAAACTCAATCACGGACAGGGCGAAACATTTTAAAGAAAAAAAAACAAAAAACTTAGCTCTCATGCTTCACGTTCTCCAGACAACGCAGAATTTGTTCATTTTACGTTGCTGCTTTGCAGGGGACGGCAGAGAAATGTACCAAGAATTAGAAGGCACGTGCACAGCCATTGATGCGCTCTTAAACCTTTGATTCAACGACGTTCCTGCTGCCGTCACTGCGTGGGTTTCTTAAACTCTCTAATGGAAGCCGGGGGCGGACTTTAATGTTTAGTGCCAAGACCACGGTCTTATAAAAGACGCCCCAGTCTAGCTGACATGGCTGACTGCGAAGTCATTAAACAAGTTCGGCGCTCTCGAGCAAGAATAGAGTGGCTCGTTGAAGACCTATAAAGGAGGAATTGGAGAAAAACACGGCGAGAAGTTACAAAGAGCAATGGTCGTTCGAATCGAGCCACAAAAGGCAATTGATCATCAAAATAATACGACCAAGCAAAATGCTGATCTCTCTCAGTTGCTCTCCTTTGACACAACTATAACCTCAAAGTTAAACTTTGCAATGGTCTTCAAAAAGCATCACAGCTGGAACGATAACCGTGCTTTCAGCAAAAGGAAATGTGTCGAATAGGTATAGTCCCAAGACTTTCTCTTTCTCTCGCGGACGAGCGTGAAGCGCGCTTAGAGATTGGTAACAACCTTTTTTCATCGCGCCCGGTAAGTGCCGGGAAAGTTTACGGGTGTTCGAGAAACGCTACTCCGCGGTCTTGGATGTTCTTGTGACGTGCCCACAAAGGTTGAAATTGCTATTGGTGTCTTGATTGTGGGCGTTTAATAAGTTTGTGTGTAAACTCCCAAAATCTGTTCAGTTTGAATGTGTACACGCGCGCATTCTTTTCCTAGTCAGCGCGCGCAAGTAATTTCAAATTCAAAATTTTAGTTTTAATTTGAACGTTATATCACGTGCACAGCAAACAGTTGCTTTTTATCCACTGATGAAGAGGCAGCAGCCTCGAAACGTATGGAAGTTTTAAGTACTTTTTCGCGCAAAAACAAATATCCACTAAGTTTTCTTTAACGAAATTATCTGAAACCTAGGGTACAAGCGAGCATACATGACAACATACACGGCACTAGTGCCTTGGCTTTAGGATGGTTTAGCCCTGGTTGAACCTTTTGAATTTTCTTAGGTACTCGCAAGAAACTTGAGTGGCTCTCAGCTACCGTTTTACTTTTCTGCTCAGTAACCCAATTTGTACGCTGTGAAATAATGTATTTGTTTTTTCTGGTCACAAGACCGTTACATATTCTACATGGTGGATGTTAATGTGGCTGGCAAGTAGTACTGTCTTCGCACTGCAAGCCTGGTTAAGATCTCTTCTGCTTCATCTTGAGAAGGGCTCAGATCAGCCATGTGTATGGCTAGTCGGCCACCTCAGTACATCATAGAAAATCTGATGAAGTGCTGGGCTATTGATCAGCAGCAAGCTATTTTTCTTTGCTGGACATTGTCCTGCCACAACTGTCTCGCAGAATCTCATCTAACTTACTGCACGCATCCACTACATTTTCGTCTTGTCTCCTCACCTTCCAGAAATGTTCTGTGTTCACTTTCTTGGAAACTGAGTTGGTTCCCCTTCGTAATGATTTCAAATTCCTACCTTTGAGATTTCTTATGTGGATTGTGGTCATTAAAGGACGTTTGCAATTGGGATCTTAACCCATTCTATCTTGATGCTGTCTATGCCATTTTCTCTCTAACCTCATTAGGTGTTTAACCGCATCCAGTATTTCTTTGTGCATGCCTCTTCAGGGTAGGAGGAATACACTCTCGTAGCTTTGACATCTTGGGACTCTTTTCCAATAGATTGCGAGGCCCTAGACCATAGTTAATAGAGCCTTCAGTCAAGTCACGCTCTTCTTTGAAAAAAGTTTCAATTGAACAGAAAATCGAAGCCATTCTTCACATTGCAGTGTGAACATCCATAAATAGAGATAGACAGAGTTCTCTAACTTCTCTAGACATTCTCACAACAACGTGCATGTTTGCATTACAGGAAAGAGATAAAAGACAACAGATATTTCCAACAAACTATTAATTATCACTTGGTGCATGATATATTTACTGCTGACCAAGGTCTTTGGTTCACCGTTCTTGTTCCCATGCTTTCGAAATTAAATCCACAATTTCTATTCTATTTCACCATCAATTAGTTTTACGTATTTCCGGTAATACGAAAATATGCTACATAAAAACACGTCCCAATGTAAAATAATCCTCATTGTACCTGAAGAAGGCTGGCTTGGTCAGCGGAAATATAGTATATGGTCTATATAGTATAGCCATTCTACGTTGTGTCGGTTTTTGCTTTTAGATTCTTCATTTTTATGCCAACTAAGATTTACTTATTTGCCCAATGCATCAAAATAGAAAAAAAGTCATAGTTGTTTTTTTTAACCTCAGTACATGCACATGCTAAGGATATTCACTGGGTGAGCCGCTCAACAGTTAATATATGAGGGCGAACAATAATTTCCGCAAAGAATGCCGAGTGTAAAGAAAGATTTGACAATAATCAATTTCAAGATCAAACATGTGGTTGGTAGGTAAGAAGGGTTTCAAGAGTAATCTAAAAAGCAAGATATGCCCGGAAAACTCTCATCCAACTAGTCAATGTTTTCCCATATTTAGATTGTACAAAAAGAATTTTGATGCTTTCCACGGTTATTTAAACTCTCGGACATACAAGCTAATTTGTACTCCCACCATGGTACAAGGAAAAGTGGATGGAGCCCCCTTGGGTTTTCCGGTTTTCTGTTACAGCGGTTATCAGTCACACGCGCCCTTCAACGATTTTTTTGCCATTTCAAAAACTAAGGTTTGGTGGACGTCAATCAAATGTATCCATGACAGTAGTCGTTCGATCGTCGTTAGATCAGAGGAATAATCGCTCAGTTATTATGACAAAGTAATTTGCAATTTCGCTGAAATGGAGGGGTATTATAAAGAGAGAACGTGGTTTGTCTTTGAATTGCATAGCAGAAACACTTTCTGCGAGCGAAACGTTTGTGAAGGAGGCGGCGTAAGAAACAAAACAAGAGCTGTAAGCGATCCGCCAAAGAAAGTCAAAGATACAAGGTAGCTGAAAAAGTTGGCTTCTGAAATGATTCGCTTTATGTGGAGATTGACTTTTTATCAGCTTGTTATGGATGTAGATTGTTTTCGCTGCAGAAATTCTTGTCATTCGCCTTGCTAAAACACAATCCATGCAGAGATCTATCCTGACGAGTTTCAAGCGTGGCTGGAATACCAGACAGGCAAATAGGGTCCTTTCGATATCATAGGCTAGTTTCGAATTGTGCAGCAACAAAAGAACAGAGTCGAGGTTCAGGGGAATAATTTACATTTTCCTTTGTTTTGAACAATACAAAATGCTAATTATTCCCCTGAACCTCGACTCCGTTCTTTTGTTTCTGCACAATTCGAAACTAGCCTATTGGACGCGCCTTCCTGAGAACTAGAAATGAACATGCAAACGAGGCTTAGAGGACCGCGCGCGGGGAAAATTAAAAACAGAAACCGGTACACTGTATGTAATGTGTAAGTTACCATTATTTTTCCAAAGTTATGGTGAATTTTTGTTCTGTAGCGAACTGCCTGAACAGTTCTAGGAATCGTCCGGATCTTTCCTTTTTCTGCTTCCCTTCCGAACAGAATTCTAGAAGGCTTTGGAAGAACTTTTGTCGACGAAATGATCCCGAATTCCGAAGTCAAAAAACCCCTCGGATTTGCAGTGCACATTTCGAGGCTTCCTCCATCAAAAATTCCCTTGGCGGGAGAAGAGAAATTATTCCAGGTGAATTGCCGAAGTATTTTAATCCCTCAACAAACGAGGGTCCTGTTTCTTCTCGTGAAAAAAGACTGGATGATAGGAAGAAACGAACATCTCATGAGCAATGTCCCAAACCTAAAAAGAGTAGGACGGTTACAAAGGAAGGCAAAGATACCTGGGTCGCAACAAGCAACGAGGCAGTTGTTTTGGATCACAATTATTGTCAACGTCTTCTAAACAATGACAAGGGAACTCAAACAGACTTTCCTTTTGAAGATTTACAGGTTTTAAACAGTGAAATTAATACTTTGAAGGAGGAAAACGCAAATCTTAAGGCAAAGTTGACAAACAGCAAGCAGCTGAAAAGAGAGGTATTTGTGGATGATGTTTTAAGCGGCCTTCACACGGCAAACTTAAGTTGGCAAACTCGTGTTGGAAAACTTCAAAAAGTTGGCAAACTCGTTCCTTCACACGTCAAACTTGTGGCAAATAACAAACACGGCAATTTCCAACATGGCCGCTTTTTAGTGCCGTTTCAATCACGTACAGCAGTGAAACAGAGGATAAGAAGAGAAGAACCAGAAAGCGGTGGAGAATTAGAAAGGTTTGGACGAAACCAAGTTTGTCTGCGCGCTCCTCCGTTTTGTTTTGTTTGTTTTTAGTATCTTTGTAGGCTATAGATGAAACGTCCCGAACAGCCAGACAATTGTGAACCGCTTTGATATTAAATTTAAAAAGTGTTGACTCGCGTCCCCCATTTTGTGAAGGATCACGCAAATAAAGCACGTGAATAGAGCTCGTTTTGATCGATTGAAAATTACCAACACATGTTGGCCAACCGTTCACACGTCAGATACGAGTTTACCAACACGAAAAAGTTGGCGAAAAAGTTGGCGAGAATAGAGGCAAGTTCTATTTGTCGCCAACAGTTTGCCAACTTGTTTGCCGACTGTTTTTGCGCCGTTCACACACAACAACTTGAGTTTGCCAACACGAGTTTGCCAACTTTAGTTTGCCGTGTGAAGGCCGCT